>JAGDQP010031047.1:661-22179 GCA_022664845.1 Lepisma saccharinum | reverse complement strand
TCCAATATGACTGCCAAGCCATGCGAAAAGATCTGATTCCTAACGACGGTATTTCCGACTGAGTTCAATATATCTTCCAAGCCCTGCGAATAAATCTGATATGAAAAAATGCTCACTAGATGACGCGCGAGTTTGTTTCATACGTTAAGAAGCAATTTCAAACGTTAGAGACTTCTTATATTTATTATTTTCCTGTTTAAATGTTATTTAACACATACTATACCTATATTAAACATAAATTAATTACAGACATGTTTAAATGATTTATTTGATAACAAATAGAAACTACACTATGTATTTAGTATACTTTAATATTCTATAAGAGAAGGTGAAAATTCACTCACTGAATTTCCCACCAGCATGCTCTAGCTGGTTAAAAAAATGAGCATTGGTATCGTCAGCCAATCAAAATAAGTAGACACTTTTTTGAAATGTGTGATGTTCTTCTCAGAGCATTTACCACAAAAATAAAATGACTCTATCCTCCCTTTATTTCCATGTCCTAACATTTGTCTCCAACTTTGCTCGTTGTTGTTAAACCTGTTCGGTCTTTCTGTTTCTCTTGAATGTTGTTTCCAACTTGGTTGTTTTATTCTCTTGTTTTAATTAATTTTTGTTAACAACTATGCCTTGCTAATTTGTTTCTTTTCTTCCTCCTTTGTTTCTTTTCTTCCTTCTTTCTTTCCATACATTTCGTTGGCAACCGTGTCTTGCTCCTTTTGTTTTCACACATTTTGTTGGCAACCGTGTCTTGCGCCTTTGTTTTCATATATTTGGTTGGCAACCGTGTTTTGCTCCTTTGTTTTCATATATTTGGTTTGCAACCGTGTCTTGCTCCTTTGTTTTCATACATTTGGTTGGCAACGCTGTTTCCTTCTTCTTTCCTCATCTTCTAGAGGAATGACCTTTCCAGGTGCCACCTTAGATTACATCATCAGTAATTTCTCAATCGCTTTCTACTACAAACTGTGTCAGCTAACCTTGCCAACACTTTCGTCTGCTGTCACGTGATGGGAATTTCCACACCACATCTTCGGTCAGCCACGTTTCCTATGACGTCATTTTTCTCACCAAAATTCACTCGTAGTGTTATACAAACACCTCCTACGTCACCTCAAGCCAAATACATGGACCGCCATCTTAAATTTGCGTCACTCTTCGATTATGTCATCACTTTTTCCCACCCAAAATTCAATCGAAATCTTGTACGAACGTCCACACCACGTCATGGGGTCAACTACCTGCCACGTCAATTGAAATACGTGGTTGACGCCCCTGGAAGGTAGGCAACCCGCAATTTTCAGTCGTTCTCGTACCCTTTCTGCTTACTTACTTCCGGATTATTCTTTAACGGTAATTTAGTCTAGTCATAATAAAGTAATCTATCATTTCAGAAGTATCAAATCCGCGGACAAAATGTATTTTGATACGGATTCCCCGTTGCTCTGGATTAATCTTCACAACAGTGTGTGTTTTGTCAGGAAGCACTCCTGCATTTACAATTATAAATACTATAGAACTGCTATTAATAGCCTGTTATAGATTTATAAATATATATAATATCTTCGAGTCAACTGGTAAAACTAAGATTAGAATACAAAATGGAACTTTTCTCAAATTTCAAACTTACTCAGTTTGGTCTGACTATAGAAAACCAGCTTATGATTTCCGAATCACTGAGTAGATAATATGTATAAACGAATGTCATTAATGCTTTTAAGATGGCAAATAAATGTATTCTTTTTTAAAATGTTTGTTTGAACTTTTTTAATATACTGTTTAAAAGTATATTTTTTAAAATAATTTACGAAGGTTTTGAAAAAAAGAAAATCGGTGATTTTATTCGATAATAATTTAGCACATAAACAATATACTGTATAAAGGAACTAAACTTATTAATGCTCCCAACATGTATCGTGTGCAATATTGGTAAGCCTTTTGTATAATGTTTAGAATTGACATTAGACAATATTAATTAGGTAAGGTGACAAAGATTCAATGTAAATTTTAAAACTAAAATTTTAAGATAATAACTCTTGGCTAAAGCGTTGTTTGTTTATTTATGTATAGGTAAAATATTGTATTTATCAAAAATGTTACTTGATCGTTGACAAGTTTTATAGAACTAACTATAGGCTGTGTCAGATGTGACGTCATTCGCTCAAGCAAAGATATTGAAATTATATGATAGGCCAAAATTGAGAAACATTAATCCGAACGTACCAACTTCAGGTTTCATCTTGGTGTGCACAGCCATAATTTAGGAGAGTGATATTTATTCGTAACTTTACATATTGATACGTTATTTTGGTTAAATATATGCTATTAATTAAATAAAACAAGAGAGAGTAAAACTTTGGTTTAGAAGCTGACCACTTTAGTCTTTTCCAGTCTCTTAAGGCTGTAGATCACCAACGCCATCTTGGTATGCACTTTCCATTGATTAACATGGGAATTGTTTTACTCGTTTTATACTTTTCAGGAGTATAGTTTTAACTTCTGTTTTCGCACAGTTTATCGTCATGCTCTCTTTTACTCATGCTACTTTATAGAAATGCAATATTTTACACAGGAACAGTATAATTTCCCGTTAACATATTGTGATTTATATAGCAAACTATTAATAATACATTATAATTATATATTTGGAGAAACTTCACAAACCAAAACTATACAAGAGTCAAAATAACCACCAAGACAAATTTTGTGAAAGCAGAACTTAAATATTCTACATCCGAGAGGCATAAAATGAGTAAAACAATTCCCGTGTTAATCAATGGAAGGTGCGTACCAAGATGGCGGGGGTGATCTACAGCGTTAAATTCTGGCTGTACGCACAAGATGGCAGACTAACGTTGTTATGCTCGGATTCAGGCTCTTCAATTTGGCCTATCATCTTTGTTGGGTCAATGACGTCACGACTGACAGAGTCTATAGTTAGTTCTATAAATTACATAGTTCACCACTGGAAAGCGTCAAACACTCCATATGTATAAATAACAGGTAGCCCATTTCCGTGCTTTAATCCTACTTCGCTGAATAAGGTGTGATCACTGGAAGACACTGTAACTTAGAAGGAGCTTAGCACAAGTGAGATGCTCGTTATGCTAAGCGTTCACAAAGATTCATATGATTTGCATGTTTATAAAAACAAATCTTTAACAAATTTATATTGTTCTTACGATAAACTTTATTTTATATGGTCCACATTTAGTCACTTTGGACTTCTGCCCGTCACGATGGTATGAGTGTAATGTAGTTTAAAATTCAAGAACATCCATGTCCCAGGAGGGATTCGAACCCACAACGTCTTGAACGGCATCCTTATACCGTGGTTGGCTATTGTTCTTACGAGAATTACAATATGAAGTTCTATAATTACTGTCGTTAATTGTTATTTTCCTATTCAGATTGGCTATTTCTTTTATTTTCCATACTAATCGCTACTGTTCTTAGTATCAGGCCCTATTCAGGCATTCGGCAGAACTTCTTAATTTTCCATAAATAATTTTATTTGTTCGGTGCAAGACCTTCCAGTGGCGTCATAGCACAATGGGTAATTGGAATTCAGTTGTGTCACTGTTGTAAATGTACTCTACTTAATAATCATGTACTTACTGCATTCTGCTTTGCAACTTTGTGGTTGAATTGATTCATCTTCTTCCTCTTCTCCACTACCAAACAACCATTCTAGAAACCATTTCTCCTTGTTTCCGTCTTGAGGGACTTCACTATCATTAGACTGAAACGAAAAAGAACTCAGATGAATAACTATTCCGGTTTTTAATTATGATTCAAGCATTAAAAAAAAGTTCAAGAGATGAGGGAAAACGATCATAGTTTGGAAAAGCAAAGTGGTCAGTGGTTGATCAACAAATTAGATGAGCTCTATCTACATAGAATCCAATTTGGAAGATTTTTTTTTTTTTATTACAAATTTCCTTGTTATCTCTTATACTGCATGATGAACTGGAAACAGTGTTCAGACAACTAATATCCTTGTTCTATCGGGGAGCAGATTGCAGAAGTGTGGCAGTAGATGAAGCAATAGAATATTCTCCTGTCAGTGTTTATACGGATTTAGTCGACTTACGAGATAACTATTTTTATCAGTTCCTTTGATGATGATGATAGTGGTGGTGGTGCTAGATCCAAAATAATAAACTACTTTTGGCATTACCACTAAAATTTCAATGTGGGGTAATGCCAACAGTTACACTTTAAAAGAATTATTGTTGTAAAAAATTTCTAATGAAGTTACCAGCCCTTCCAACGTTAAGAAGACATTGAAGATTCTTGAAATTTGAAATCATGATCATAACACAATCAATTTGTTTCACAAGATTTTTTCTTTCATTTTACTTATATGATCATATGATTAAACACACTTTAAGATAATTACCAGAAGTTCTGAAGGTCAACTTAAACAGAAAAGAAGGGACCTGTTTTTAGAGTTCTTCGGATCTGTCTGAAGATGTAGATTCACATGAACACCAAGATTCAACTACTGAATCTCTTGCATTTTGAAATTATTTGTGGACTTCAGACATCTAACACTCAGACCGGATAGAGGAGGGGAAAGGATGCGGGAAAGTGTCGACCAGGGCCTATGTTGAAGATACCAGTCCGGTATTGGCCGGGCGTGACTGACAAAAAACTCTTGAAAACACCTCTGTCAGTATGGTCGGCCTCTGGAACTGAATGCTAACCCAACGCCTGAATCTCTTGCTGTCACATGAAAACTGTCTCCGATAGGGTGAACCAACGTGAAACTTCAACAGTACATTGATGATGTGTTCAAATGAATACCAACGTAGTTGTACGTTTCAGAATTCAGTGGAACACAAGTTACAGGACTTCAAAGTTTGCGAAATTTTGTATCCAACATCTGGATGGTAGGCAACACTTCATGTATGTAGGCGGAAATTATGTATATCCCTTTTACTTCCACATGAAAGGTTGAGTTGAAGATAATTTATTTTAAATATTAAATGAAAGTTATTGATTAATTTGATGTGTTAATTAATTTCACTGATCCCTGCCAAATGCAAATACACTGTGACCCAACGGGAACTTCCCATCCCGTATATTTTGCAATGAATTGATTTCGAGGAAAAATCCAACACACTTCACAGTTAATTTCAAGGGAAATATATCATTGCGATAAAGCATTGCATGCTGCAGTTTTCTTAAATTATAACATAGCTCAATTGACACATACACATGATTTTTTTTTTAAAGGCAATGGTTTATTAATTTCTTTGAAGACTTTGTTGGTAATTGAATGTTGAACCTCAAATATTATAAATTGAACTTGGCAGACTAGGTATTGCAGAGGGTGTGGCATAAAACGGCCTTTTATGAATGCAGCGAAACGGACCGCGTTTCATAAAAAAAATATCTGATATTACAAATATATCCGCTCTACTCTTACTCATTGTATTTGTAAAATATGCACAGTCATGTTCTTATCTTGAAAGGATATCGTGCAGGAACAACAATTTTGGCTTTGACACTCACACAATCTGCGATGAAAATCATCCATGGCACGTTGCAAGATATGAATTGGAATGTCTCTTCTTTCAATACGTTACACATTAAGAGTGCGAAGTACGGTCTCAGTGGAAATAATGAGTATTTCCTTTTTCGAAGATGAGCATGGAGAAGCAACCACGGTCACATCTCAGCGGTATGCAGTCATGATTAACACGTTACAGGCACCTGGACTTGCACACATACCATAACATGAGCCAGCTATTTTAGTTGCAACAAGACGATGCTACGTCTCACAGTATGCGAATTTCAATGGAATCCCTGCTCGCATCTCTTGAAGGAATGGTGAAATTTCGTGGCCTCACAGGTCAGCAGTTTTAAAGGTTTATGATTACTTCCTGTGAGTGGTACTTTAGAGACAAAATGTGTGCAAGGTGTCAACACATAATTGAGGAGTTGAAAAGCAACATCCGTACTGAAATCAGAAATATTTCTCTTCAGATCTTAGAACTTGCCATGGACGATTTTGGTCATAAAGTTGTCTGAATTTCAATGTTGAAATGGTGGTCACTTCCAGGACGCTTTTTTCAAACAATGAACGTGACTGAGTATGTTTTACAAATGGCAATGTGTAGGGGTGCAGTGGATGTGTTTATATATGTTTGTAAATAAAATACATTATCTGTTTCGTTGCATTCGAAAATGCACGTTTTTGTGCCACACCTTGTATTTTACACTAACGTGATGAGTCCTCCAACTGCCATAATAAGTAGAAAAGCACTTCTGGAAACAATCAATGTCATACAGTTAAACGTATTGTCTTATACTGTGTGATACCCAAGTTCTATTGTGAAATCTGTAACACCGCGGAGCTCAGATTAGTATGGGGTGCCATTCCGAGCGCACGCTGGGTAGGAAAACATGCGGATTCCATTCCAGCTACTGACCGTCGTGACTGAAATTTGCGAGTTTTTATTAATTTCACCAGACGAATGTCGGGATGGTAATTAACTAAAGCTCTGGACGCTAACTTCCCAGCACTTCTGACGGAAGTGTGATTGCCAAGAAACGTCATCCCTCAGATATAACGCCAAAAGAGCTGGTGCAGCCCATAACAGATAATTGAGGCCAATTCAATTTAATCTCTGGTTTAATTGCAAGACTTTCGGTTTTGCTCACTCAAAAAAGATACTCATCTATGTAGGGGCTAACCTAGTTAGGGTGAATGAGTATAGGGTTATATATTTAAGTAATGCCCGTATCTACAAATTAGGTTAGTCTAACATACAAGTTTGGGATCATGTTAGCTACTTATTTATTTATTACATCCCGTTAGGTTTGTTTTGATTATTGTTATCACGTTAGGTTTGGTTCGATCACGGTGTAACTAGTTAGATTTTACTTTGCACTGATTTTACTTTGCACTTTAGTTGTTACTTAAACACACACATATGTATTGGAAAGAAAAATATGTTTAAGTTGTATTACATTGTATTACCTGTGTTTATTTAATTTGAAAACTATTAGATGCAAAAGCTAAAGCTATAGACTTACCAAATTCCTGATTATTGTTATTTTGTTTATCAGTATGAAATTTCCTCTTTTGGCGTTTTTGGTTTTGTTTCGTGAATTACGGGAAAGTTAGGATTTTCGGGAATATAGATGTCGCAGATTAATGCACGGGAAGATAGAACAGATATTATGTCTAAAACATTTTTATATTATATATTACCTGTTATCATATAAATTCAAGTATTTTCTCTTCACGATCATCTGTGAAGGATTTAAGCTGTACAAAAGTTTTATTTCAAGGTTATGGTCCAAGTCAATGTAAGATCAAGTTGTCTGTAATGTCTTTGTCTTGATATGATCTTGTTAGGGATTTGTGAGTAGAAGAAATAAATATTGTAATAAACTTCTGTTAATTCACCGTCTTAGTTTTTATTCGGCTTCGCATGAAGTTTGCTAGAGTGAACACTCTAGATCAAACTTCCAACTCATATGCCAAGTTTCGTCCCACCTCACTTGAGGTTAATATTAAAGAGGGCATCTTGGTGATCTTCTCTAAGTGGCTCAGGTTCAGGTGTCAAGGACTTACGAAGAACTCTGAGATATATAAAAGGAAAAACGATAGTTTAAAGCAGCGTATCGACGTTAAAAGAGATTGTAGACGCACAACTACAACATTGGACGATTCAGTTCCAAAGAGTATAAACTAAGGAGAACCCACTATATACTATACAATATACTATATACTATATAGATAACCTTTACATCTAACAAGCCATTAAAAAGTTCTTTTTACTCTCTTGCAAGAAAAAAAATCATAATTTTATTGAGTACTTTGTAATAAATCGCAACTGTTACTCTTCTATACAGTAAAGGTAAGAAACATACAATTCGTAAGTAAGGTAATAATTTAGTGTAGTAAAAGTTATGAATGCCCTCCAGCACCTACCATACAACAGAGAAAGACCCCTGAATGCCTATCACTACCAAATTTCAGTTTAAAGTATTTCAAATGTTCAATCGCGGTTTATCATCAAGATTTCAATAAAATTCTAGAAAAGTTTTATTTTATTTTTTTGCAAAGAAAGTAAAAATACATTTTAAATGACTGTGTCTGCTGAACAGGATTTATGTTAGGGAAACTCTTTTCTCATTAGATCACACAGTATGAGACAACACGTTTATATTTATGACATTCATGCTTTCTGTATTTTTTTCTACTGATGGTGACAGTTGGAGTGCTCGTAATGTTAGTGTAAATATTTCCTCACCTACCAAGTTTCAATTTATGATATTGGAGAGTTCAACACGCAATTTCTAGCAAAGCCTCCGAAGAAACAAGTACACCATCACTTTTTTCGTGAATACAATCGAAACGTCGTTCATATGATGGGTCACTTGAACTATCATATCATTTAAGAAAAAAAAATAACTTTTTTGCCAGTAGCCAGCAAGAAATGGTACAACAACGGTACACACTGGTACCTTACTACAATGGTACATTTCCCTTAAAATAAAATGTGACATATGTTGCAATTCGTCCTGTAAATCAGTTCATTAGAAAATAAAGGGGATGGGAAGTTCCCGTTGGGTCACACTGTATTGGTTTCTAACAGAGAACAATGTAATTAGTTAACACATCAAATTAATCAATAACTTTCATTTAAGAGATAAAAAAAGTAACCCTGAATTATATGTAGTGGAGATTTATAAATAAATTGATTTGGGAAAAGAAGAGAATGTGTGTGATATCCCATGCAACGATATTTTGATAATAGTTGATTCTCCAACACCAAGCGCTGCTGGCGGCTTCGTATCCTGAGAGGTCGAGACTAGCATAAAGCAAGAAATGCTGCTTTAACGCATTAGTGTTTCTGTAGCAAATGTCAAACCATTTTTTTTTTTTAGTTTTTCCTTTCTCTCCGGACTTTTTTTTTGTATAGCTCCAAACGTTTTACTTTCTATGCTCTTTCTTCCCTCAATACATTTTTGTTTTCGTGAAAAGGTGTGTTTTTTAATCAATATTTTGTGGCTAAGTTCGAAACAACTGACCAACTGGCTGTTAAAGATTTGCCTGCCAAATTTTGGCGTACGATAAAAAAAACACCGGTATTCATTTTACGAATAATTCCAGTTCTACCAAAGATAGAAATATTATGAAAACGAAGCTCGTAATGTTGGTTTTTCACCTGAATTTGAATTTAATTTTAAGGTCTTTAAGCAACGTTGGCTCAGGCAACTTTTCACCTGAAGAGATACCACGAAACTGAATATCAGAAATTAGGAGTAGTACCATTTCCACCATCCTCTTTTTTTCTTTTTTCTGGCAATACACCCCCTACACACATCACTAGCTAATGTCTAGCTTTTAATCTTTCAAAAGTGGTGTACAAAACAGGGAAACTAATTAAAGGTTTGATATAATACAGTACTAGCCTATCCACTAGAAGTAAGGGAAGTGGGACAAGATGATACGTAAGTTCAGATGGTATTTATTTGTTTGGAAAACACTCTCCATGAATAGAGGACCAAGAATAAGGTAAGTTGCACGTAGTATTCTAGACATTTGCAACTTAAAAATACGAAGGTTATACTTTTATTTTAAAATTGTTACTCGCATTTGTAGTTTATAGCAGCAATTTTCAACTGCCGGTCCGCGAAACTAATCTAACAGTTCTCGGAAAACTAATACAGTTAATGATTTAACATTTATATTCTAGATTTGAACAGTTTAAAATTAAGATTAAAGTTTACCCATCCTTCGCATGACAACAAGCATCTGAAGAAATGATTGCATCTTTTGAATAATCCTCTAACTTACTGGCACCTTCCCGGTCCTTGAAAGTTTTACCCTATAGTTTACCGGTCTGCATTAAAAGTTTGAAAAACACTGCTTTATAATAAATTATATTAGAAATAGCCAAATTCATTACAAATCTATTCAAGATATTGTCTTGAATACATATTTATCGTATGTTTATACTGTGCAGTGTTTCAAACTAAGCATATTTTATGCTAAGTGGTAATACATTTTTACAACCCACACTAACCCTCTGACATATGTTTGCCACAAACTCTCTGAAAGTATGCGTGCCCAATAAAATTTTCTAATATAACACATAAGAGGGGAAATAAAAATTTTATTTTTAAGAAATCAGATTATACAAATATAATAATCGTATAGGAAAAAAACACACAGCGTAACGCACTAACATCTGTGAATTATTGGATGATTTACCTTATAAGTATTGCTTTATTTCTGCACATTATGATAGAAATAAACTAATGGACTTAATTACAGACTCGAGATAAGATACCTCTATAATGCGTGTTCAAAATTATTCTATTCCAAAGGCTTAAAATTTTTAATCCGTATTATCGCGATTTCACTAATATACCAAGTCCGGTAGTAAAACGTCTAACATACACTACTGTGGATTTTTCTAGATTAGTGCAATTGGTTCTTGGAAGGTATGTCAAGCAAAGGGCGCATGTGCCCCGGGCGCTGGGCTGGAGATGCTAAATGAAGATAAGGAGACGTTTCACACTTTTAGCACCTTTGAAGGGGCACCAAAATCGGAGTTTGCTTCCTTTTGCAAGAATACAAGCTACAGCACTGGGTTTACCATGGATGTAACACTTAAAATGTTGTTTAAAGTCGTTAGTACAAATGCGTAAAAAGCTTCTGTTATTGGATTATTTAAAAAGTAAAAAGTTGCGATTTTACTGCATTTTAATTATGAATTCTACCTAAACACGTTAGTGCTGCGAATCGCAATGTCTCCAGTCCCTGAATAGCCTTTGGTTCATGACACATATTTTCAAATGGGGTGGCAACACTGACAACGGACTTCCTGGTAAATCTCATATGATTAGCAATTATATTTAGCCTTTTCCTTAGAAACGCTTATATTCAACTGTTTCATGCAAGTTGTCGGGGCAAGCCCCCCGCTTCTTACGCCTATATACAATTGTTTGCAATTTTATTTCGCCTATTCCCTTGGAAAAACACATTTTTTTTTACTATTAAAACATTTTGATGTAAGTGGTCGGGAGCATGCCACCCCTAGTCCACCGAAAGTCTATCTTTGCCCATATGCGTGCGATTTGACGAACTCAATATTACATCCTTTGTTTTACGTTATTATTTGCATTAGATGAAAGCAAAGAAAATTTAATAGAAAATAGGTTGGCAACATTGGCAAGTGAGTAGATTCTCTCAGTGTTTTTGCATTGTGTCGAATAAAATTTGTGTCAAGTTTGCGCAACTAGGTATAACTGAATGGAAACAATCTGGACAAACGATTATTTTAGAAAATGGGCTGGGAACACTGAACCACTGCACTAATGAAGGCTATTTCAGGGTTCTGAGATAGGTAAGACTTTTTGAAGGAAACCTGAAGCATCTCTCAACACCTTATGGTTCATGACATATTTTTTGCATGGGCTGACAACGGGATTCCTGGGGAGCGGGAACATCCGCAGTAGGTTCCTATTGTGCTAGAGAATATTTATGCCTAGTTTGGTGCCTCTATGACTCATAATATGGACGCAATTTGAAAACAAAAATACTTTTATAGGAAGTAGGCTGGCATCACTGGTAAGTGGGTTGCTTGGAGACGCAGGTGAAATGGGTGTTTTTTTATTGTCAAATAATGTTTATGCCAAGTTTGGTGCAGCTACGTATAACTGAATGGAAACAATTTAAACAATTCATTTAAAAATGGACTGGTAACACTAAACTACTGCACAAAGTTGTTTCTGGCGGCCTTGAGCTAGTTTAGGCAAGATCTTTCAAACGACTCCTCAAACATCTCTCTACCCTTGTAGTTCCTGGGATTAAATTTCTGAGCATGGATGGACAGACAACATGAGCGGGAATAGTAGGTCCCTTTTTCTATAGATTCGCTATCAAGGGACCTAAAATGTAGGACTGAAATATATAAAATTATTTTAAGATTTTTTCTTTTACATCTTGACATATATAAATGACATATTTCGTTCTACTTTGCACCAAATATTCTGCAGCGTACAACTCTTTCCATAATACATTGAGAGTCACACACTCATCGTAATCTGAGAGCGTCACGCACTGACCACACTATGTTAATGATTTACACAAAATCTACTGTAACTAGAAAAATATTTTTAAAAATTTTGTTCAGCATTTGACTCTAACGCACCATATTAGAGCAATTTACTCTTTCCCAAATATTATCCAGTGAATAGTGCTTTCAATATATAAAGTGTTATCTCCTGGCAATTATGCTGTCAACTTTTATAATGCTTGCCAGGCAGTAAGAAAGAAACAACTCAATAGTTTATGTGAATATAGAAAATGACCGAAGTTTAATATATAAAATTTAAATTCTTACATTTTTAGCTGAATAATTCACTGTTGAAAAGGAAGTAAAATTGTAGCTATTTTTGGGATTTTTTTAAATAACATGAAAACAGAAGCTTATTACACAGTAAAAATAGCTGTATTAATTCCAACACAATGCCGTATCTGAGCGCGACTATCACTTTTTGTGTTAAATCAACACAACACACGGTTTTGATTTCGGTACTGGGGAAATGTTGCAGCTGCAGCAAGATTTGAACATGGGTTGTTGAGTTCCTGTTAGATCCACTCGCAGTAATGACCAGCTTGCTTTGCGAACAGCCATGCTTGCTATTATACAGCGTTCCCTAATTTACAGATTGCCATCTGTTAGTATAACAGTTTCAAATTATCTTGATATTGCTTCAGCATATAACCATTTTCTTAAAAACTGGTATCGGTATCAGATTTAAGCTGAGGTAATGATTTTGTCTTTCTTTACTTCTATCCACTGCTGGATGAAGGCCTCCCACTTTTCTTTCCACATATCTCGATCAGCTGCTATCCTCATCCATGTAGCTCCTGAAAAACGCTTGATTTCATCTACTCATCTTTCATTTGGACGTCGTCTCGGTCGTTTCTTTTCTCTAGGAATCCACTGTAGTACATTTGTCGTCCACCACCCATCTGTTCTTCTAGTTATGTGACCGGTCCATCTCCACTTCATCTTCTTCGCACTTTTGATTACATCCTCTACCTTTGTTTGTGCGCGAATCCATTCATTTCTCTTCCTGTCCCTCCTGGTTATTCCTAGCATGCATCTCTCCATTGCTCTTTGTGTGACTCTCAATCTTAGAGTCGTTTGCGCATTCAATGTCCAAGTTTCACAGCCGTACATCATCACAGGTAAGAAGACACATTGATTATAAACTTTACGCTACAGAAACATTGTAGTTTCCTTTTGAAAATAAAGTGTAGTCTTCCAAACGAGCTCCACGTCATTTTACATCTTCTATTTATTTCATCAGTCAACTTGGAATTCGATGTTTTGAGCTGGCCTAGGTAAACATACTCATCAACTATGCCTATTGTCTCTCCGCTAATCTTTATTTCCTTTTTTGCAGCATGTTGATTGTATATGCCCCTTGTTTTACTTAAATTTATTTTAAGGCCTATTTTCGAACTCTCATTATTCAGTTCTTCCATTCGGTTTGTAGTTCTTCCGCATTTGAAGCAAACAGGACTATATCATCAGCAAACCGTAGGTGATGAAGATATTCGCCATTAATTTTAATTCCAACTTCATCCCAGTTTAAATTTTGAAACACTTTCTCCAGGACCGCAGAAAACAGTTTCGGGGAAATTGAATCTCCTTGCCTTACTCCCTTTCCAACTTTAAATGTTTCACTTTCTTGATGTAGTCTAATGACAGATGTAGCAGTCGAACAAATGTTTCGCAGTAGCTTGATGTACGCATTTTCGATGCCTTGATGTTCAAGTGA
The DNA here is from genome assembly GCA_022664845.1 of Lepisma saccharinum. NCBI lineage: Eukaryota > Metazoa > Arthropoda > Insecta > Zygentoma > Lepismatidae > Lepisma > Lepisma saccharinum. Next base: position 8,352 of record JAGDQP010031047.1, on the reverse strand, counting down.
TCTCTCTTTTCTTTCTAGTGCCTGCTATTTCCTCGACTGTCTCTCTTATTATCTCGGTCAGTATTTTATTTCTGCTATTGATGTCTTCTTCATTATCTAACTCTTCCAACGCGCTAAATCTGTTGCTTAGTTCTATCTCGAATGTCTCTCTGTTTTTTCCTAGATTTCCCAGATCTAACATATATGTATATAATATATTTGTTCATTTTTTACCCTTTTTGTATTAATTGTTTGTCTTTATTGTTTGACAACTCAGTGTAAAATGGTCATTATTAGTGCTGTATCTGGGTTCATGTTAATAAATAAATAAAGAAGCCCAGTATCTTACCGTCTTGGCTAAATCGCCAAAAAAATAAAAAATAAAAAACCTAGTTTGAAATAGTATTAGGCAGTGTCCTGCAAAATAATTTCAAGTGTGGACCAGTTTTATTGGTTGTTAGATTGTGCGCAATACCCTGCGCCTGCTCAAGGGCAGACCTCGAGGAACACCTGCGGTCCACGGACCATAGCTTGCGGAACGCTGGTATAGATGATAAAAATAGGTTGCTGAATTCCAAACAGAAACAAAGTCACTTTCACCACTTAGACCATAATTTAATCACTTTTTCATTTGCCAATTAGGGATCAGAATTCCCATTCATTGAAAATATGTTCCATTTCTATGAAAACAAGCGTAGCATTTGACATGTTGTTACGACAAGAAACACGTAATGCTGGTCAAGCGTTTGGCTGTCGCCATCTCGCTTGCTTTCATAGAAATGGAGCATTCTCAATGAATGGGAATTCTGGTTCCCAATTCACCAATAGAAAGTGATTAAACCATGGAATAAGTCGTGCAAGTAACTTAGTTTGTTTTGGGGGTTCAGCAACACATATTTGATCCACTGCACAGTTTGAAACAATAATGTAGTGATTTAATTCAAATGTTGTTTAATAAATATCGTTTGCATCTAATGGTTTTTCTGTCTGACAATATAGCCAAGTCGTCGATCAGGGTAGTCGAGCGGTTAAACGCACTTGTCTTTTGACTACAAGATCGTGGGTTCGAATCCCGCCTCGGGCATCGATGTTTGTGTATGATTTTAACTTAGACTTAAGAGAGAACAAGTTCCACAAAGTTTTAAAAGGTATAACAAGTTGAGAAATTAAAGCCCGCTTAGGGCGAACCAAGTTAAAAATAAGTCGGTAAGACACTCGATTTCTAACTGAGCAATCCATGTTCAAATCTCGCTGCAGCCGTTATTTTTTTCTCCAAGTACCTTCATCAATACCGTGTGTTGTGTTGATTTTGACTTTTTTAAAAATGCCTTTAGACAACTATGGCTCAGGCCGTATGAATGATGATGGGGTGAATTGGTGGAATGAAGAAAGTGGGAGGATGGGGAGCACCCCAAGAAAACCCACGCACACAGTGTTTGTCCACCACAAAACCCACATTGTCGTGTTGATATAACACACAAAAAGTGGTAGTCTTGCAGGGACACCGCATTGTGTTGAATTAACACAGTTATCCTTTTACTGTATACCGATTTGATTACCTGAATTTAAAAACATCCCAAGTCTACTTTTTTGTGTGTGTTTTTTCATTTTTCTGTTCGTCGGCATCTATGTTCCACTCGCATAATATTACATCCTAACTCCACCTCAAAATATTTTTTCAATACAAAATAATTTCAGCTGAATAGAATAATATCCTAAGTACTTGTACTGTTTTTCGTTGCTCCTGAAAAAAAATTCTCCGTTGGACTTGAGATGTTTTGCAACTCGGGTCTTCATTTGTACTAATGACTTTTTAAAATGTCTTTATGTAAAAATGTATGATATAGACGCATACCTCCAAGGAACTGATTAAAATAATTTTAAAATAATCCACAATATATTTCAGGTTTTACTACCGGGTATAACATATTCATGGAACTGCTCAGATATTTGCAACTTAACAAATTGAAATTTATCCATTTGTTGCTATTTGTATCGAAACAATGCAAAAATGGCTTAATGATAAGTGCCTCCTATATATTTAAGGATTTTAATTTACCCAGATGATGAAAATGAAAAATGTTTGTAGTAATTTTCTTAATATATGAAAATGCAGGAATATACAATACGTATCTATAAAAGTATTTGTTGAAGAACCAAGCCTATAAATTGGAGTTTGTAATGAATACATAAAAACTTCATTAACAACTTTTTAATCATAAAGAAATTAATAGGATCCACTAGTAGTAGGAAATCTTTGACTAAACCAGCTATGTTTAGGAATATTATGTAAAGGTGAAAAATTCGTAGCAATCATCCAATAAAACTGGCTTTGAACTGTATTACATTACTTCGGTTTTAAGTAATATTGTCCAAATTTTGAAAAGTAATGTTTTGGTTTTAGTTCATTCTCGCTTGGTTTAATTTTGGCATAATTTGTTTATAGATTTTTAAGTGAGTCGCCTAATACTTATATTAAATTTATGATATTTGGTAGGAGAAGATGAAAAATACTAACTCAAAAATAGTAAGGCAATAATTTAAATGACTTTTCCAATCCAAAAAAATACACACATAATTCTAACAAATTCTATTTATTAATGATAATTTGTATCGAACAAATAAATACATTTCAAATAAATAAGCATTAAATAAAGTTATCTAGAAACATAGAATGATAATGATATGTCAAAATTTTCCTATCTTTTGTCTCCAGATTGTGACCGTGGTGTTCCCTAAGAGCACCCGAGTTTATGAACAATAGCAAGCGTCTTTGGTGTTTGAGAATATCCATGTGAGGAACTTGTTCACTCTAGTATAAACGCCAGGATAGTCGGGTCTTGCACAACCTTCAGCCCAAGACACAATTCCTAAAATGAAAATGAATCACAATATTCTTAATGTGTAAATATAAACTTTTATCGTTATTTCTTCAGTTCCATACTGAAAAGTGTTAAGTTTTTCATTGTATCTGAATAACAATTTCAAAATAGAAAGCCTTATATTTCCACTACAGAAGGAAAGTAAAGGAATCCAGTTATTAATAAAGTGAATTAATTTGTAAATTTAAAATTACTAATGGCGACGAGTGAAGTAAGAATGAACCAAAGAAAAAAGTAGTAATTGTATCACAAAAGCTGACAAACAGTTGGCAAGAAAGCTCTTATGACTCATATTCAAAGCTAATTTATGTGGAATGATTGTGAGTTAGGATAACCGTATACCAGAAAAGTAAGTTGGAGCCGAGGATACTAGTGCCACAGTAAACCCATGTTTCTTTGGTTTACTCTGCTCAATCAGTGTGAACTTCATCATTTAAATATACATAGCTTCAAGAGGTTCAACGTGTCTCGGTACAAATATGGACCTATTGTGTTACATAGGGATCTGTACCTCTGTGGTAAACTACACTATATCAATTTCTTGCCAAACTCGACCTCAGTATATAGTTTTGTAATTTTGAGCATGTACATATACACACACAACTGTGTCGCTGTTTGTTTCGTAGAATAATTGGCAATTGATAACTCAAAACTATGACGCCAAAAATGTGAGAAAGACATATCTATGAACTCAACAGGAGTTTTGCGAGAAGTGACAATGTAGTTTACCGCGATGTACAGTGTCATATATAGAAAATTAACTCGAAACTTTCTAAACAAATGTATGTGACTTGTATCTCTTTGCTTCTGAGTCCCAATCATTATTGTGATTATGAAGAGTTTTGCAAATTAAGCAATATTAATTGACAGACCATCAAACATTGATTTGTGACAGCTATAATAATTAACCCAATACAAAATGAACGAAGTTGGTAATCGTTTAAAAAGAAAATATTAAACTATATCTGAATTTTTACAATTTGATCTCTGCAGTGAAATTATATTACTATTATTGTTGTTCATGATTCACTCAGTCATTTTAGATCTGGGCTATTTGACGCTGAAACTAAGAGAAAGAGGTGCGTTGTGTCATATGTTATGTCGTCCATTTTCCTGTCGAAGGAAGTTTATATTAACGATATAGTGTTGAAACAAAGGGTATTAGGAAATGTTTGAGAAATGTGGGCTAGTCAACGAGAGCTGTAATTTTGTTCAAGCTATGGAAGCGTAACAAGGACGTTTTACGATTTACTACTGATAATAAACTGTTTAACCTTTTTTTAAAAAAATCTCATAGTAGTTTCATTTATATAGCTTAAAAATTCTATATGTGTGTACCCCTAGCCTCAAGGATAGCTACTGGAAGGTAACAATTGATCACAGGAAAAGAACGTGATTTGTTTATTTTATTAATTTCACAGGAGAGTGTTTTAAAAGTTCCTAATCAGAATTACATAAACCTGCACATCATATAAAAATTTACTTATAATAGACGGATTATATATATTCTCTCCTTGCGTGATAATTTGTAAAGAAAACACCTTTCAAATAGCAAAGAGGTGGCGCTTCTATATCAATTTGTGAAAAACAAAAAAAGGAAAAAAGTACATCTTTTCCTGTGGTTTCCAATTGTTATTTTCATAACTAATCAATCAATACTTACCTGCTAATTCGTGCTTGTTTCCATTCTGAACGTGAAGTGGGCCACCACTATCACCCTGTAAAGAATTCACGTAATCATTATTACTTTTATAACGGTTAAAATATTTATAATCAACAACAACTTTTTATTTGCTTCAAAATTGTGATTTGTGAGAATAAATAATAAAATGAAAATCGCATTTGAAACAACGAAGCACGAAAAAACTAATAAGAACTTACTGTTAAATGGCATTATGCTAAAATTTACAACTGGATTTTTTGTGTGAATAAACGGAATATCTAAAGAAGTACAGTAATTTAGCAAATGTACAACAAACTGTATTAAGCTTGACATAGCAAATTTTATTTTATTTTTCAATTTAAGCCATACAATAGTTAAAAATAAAAGGGATTATTTAGGAATACTAGTTCTTAATTCTTAATCAGGAATCAAAATGTTTAAACTTAATTATTATGATTATTTTACTTTGCGACCACATTGTCTTAGAACAATGGTAAAGTTTGTGTATGTAATGGCAAAATGATATACCTTGCATGCATCCTTCTGTCCTTCTGGGAATCCGGCACACAACATTTGATCTGTAATGCTGCTTCCATATCCAGTTTTTTTGCACTCTTTGTTAGACATGATTGGAACTGTTACTTCTTGGAGAGTGTTTGAATAAGTCCCTGATTCCGAGGTCTTTCCCCATCCAGTGACGATCCCGTCTTGTCCAGCAAAGTCATTGCCTGTTGAGCAAGTACGGAGAAAGACATTATAAGTAAACAATATTAACAAACACTACACTAGAAAAATAATATAAAATCCTATTTGTCATAGTTGAAATTGGGGCAGCAATACTATGAGTTGCGAATGCAATACAAATCTTGCTAGTCGTGCATTGTCATTATGACAGTTCACATGGTTAGGTGTATTGTTATAATTACAATACTGTGAACAATATTTTATGTTAAAATTTCTGTTTCGAGTTAAATTAACCAGATATTTTGTTAGAATTATAGAGAATTAGGGTGCTCCACAGTCTAGTGTTAGAGCGTTGTGTAAGGATGCAAATTCCCAATATATTCACTTTCCCTCGTGATCGTTAGCTACTCCTCACATAATCTAGAATTTCTCTCGAACGAACAAAGATAGCTACCAACCACGCAATCACACAGTGTCCCAGGTAACAATATAGTTATAGTGATTGTATTTTTTTCGTTCTCTGCGCATGCACTTCTAACAACCATACAGTGTTATTTAAACAGCAATAAAATATATTGTGAAACATGTGGGTCATGAAGGAATATTGTTCAATTAGCCATACATAAGATTTCCCCAGCAATGTAACATTTATCAATAATTGTTTAGGAATCAGAACTATACAACAATACTAGATATAGTCAACTTAGCACAAGAGTATAGTTACCGTAGCACAAGTATGGTTACTATTACTAGGCTCTATAAATTTTAACAATAAAGTTTAACAATGCAAATATAGCTGTATTCACCAGGGCTTTTTTTTCTCTCTTTACGCACTCAACATTTATTTACAACAATGATCATAACAAGCACCAGCAAAAGTTTATGACGCATATTTAGCAGTACATAATATGAACATAAATGAAAGTAAACAAAATGGAATCTGTCTGTTAGATACTGAAGGGAGCAAAATTTTTTAGATACTAACTAGAGCAATCCCGCTAGAACAATAATTAGGAAGATAAAATAAACCGAAACAGCCTAAAGTCAATCGCATGTAATTCGAACGTGAGGCGTTCAAAGATCTGTACTGAGAGCGAGTTGAATTGAGTGAATATCTGTATTTTTACATTAATATCAGTTGAATTTGCAATTACTCTTCATCAGTTACGCTATTTGAATTTATTTTTATATGATGGTCAGACCATATGATGGTGTAAAATTGGTGGAATGAAGAAAGTGGGAGAAAAAGGGAGGACCCCGAGAAAACCCATGCACACGGTGTTTGTCCACCACAAAACCCACACGGCATAAGCAGGGATCGATCCGACGATTCCTAGTACCAGAGGTGAGCGGCCACCGCGACCCCATCCATTTACGCTATATACAATGAAATAATGTAAAAAAAAAAAAAAAAGAATTTTAGTGATTGAACTTTATAAATGAATTGTTACTATGCATGGTAATTTAGATTTTGTATTTTTTTTTCTTTGAGAATCTTTGGCCCTAATAAGGAATATCACAATGATTTTGATATAATCTAATTTCAGGCTTATCTTAGAATACAAATTACATCTAAATACTTACCTCTTGTTGGCATGCAAACAGGTCTTAATTTATCCTTGATCTCAACAGGAGAATCGAGCTTAATGAGTGCTATGTCATTTTTGTAGCTGGAATTGCTGTATTTTTTGTGTTGGATGATTTTTGCAGCAGATCTCTCGATAATCTCGGTTTCATAATCATCAGTAATATCATGATCCATGAGACTCACTATGATTTTGCTGCTGGATAATCTGAAACAATTCCAAAAAAGAGACCATAAACTTAGTTAATTCACAAAGAAAGTGTCAGTTTTTGTAGGGTCGTGTTTACTAAACGTGGCAATGATACCTAACTGGGAGAGGAAAAGAGTTGACTAATATATACAGCTGAGTCACTTTGTCTTACATATGGATGCTTTATAAGATGTGATACTATGATTCGTTAATTGTGTAGTTGCTAGAGAACTACTATTATGAAGTCACCAAATATCACAATTCATTACGTCAAGGAGACATAACCAGTTAGGCGTATTGGATATGCCTTACTTAAATATTTTTGTTTTGATATGAACAGTTATTATTAACGGAAACTGCATTTATAACATTCTCTACATATTTATGTATGATTACAAATGTAAAATTGGTTATAAAAAATTTGCAGCCATGAACAAATATCATTAGTGTCCAGTAAGTAGAAGCTGATAGTAATAGAGTCTCCACCAATAAGGATAATTATGCTAACAGTACGGACTCTGCATTTCCGTAACCATCTTTGATAATTTTCAAAATAAACTTTTGTCTTCTGGTACGGAAATATTGGAAGTGCATATGTAAGTTCATTCCAGTTACATGATCTTTCTATGTACTCATATGATACCAGTGGATTCTACTCCCAGTTCGTATAAAATACAAGAAATTATAAATCAGTCAACAAAATTACAG
>JAGDQP010031046.1:1019-16666 GCA_022664845.1 Lepisma saccharinum | reverse complement strand
ATTAATTAAATAATTAACATGTTCATTTTTGTTACAAATAAATATACATTTAGAATAATAACGTTCAAATAGTGGGACTCCCTGTAAGAAAACTTAGTTATACACCGTATGGCTATATATTCACCCGAATTCAGCGTCATAGAATTAATCGAAGGGAGAATGTAATGCAACGTAAATTATGTTTCTTCTTCTACCAAAATAATACAATAGTAAAAACTATTTTTCAAGTATATTTTACGAGCAACCAAGTATAAATGTATTTTGATATTTTGGGTTATTCATCTTCTTCCCAAGTGACAAGACAAAAGTACAAGCAATTGAAACCAGCAGATTTTCTGATGGATTCCTGTAACGGACATACCCACCCTTCACTGTACTTCACCCTTGTCTTAGGATTGATGTGGATGCAGAAATGAACGACTCATCATTGAATCATGATTTTGAGGAAATTGACAATGTTCAAGTAATTTTCAGATGTATTATTGTACAAATGCAGGGTTGGCAAAACCCATGTCAATTTCTTTTTTGTTTAAAACAGTTTTCTTTTGATTTAAAACATTTTTTTTTTTGTTTAAATACTTTGCTTTATTTATTTAATTACATATGAATAGAAATAGTTTGTTTCTGCTTTATGTCCTTATGCAGCAGCGGGGTTATGAAGGACAGGACCTACAACTACAGCTTTAAGTGGAATCCGAACCACTACTCGGTTTGCATCTGAGAGAAATTGTCCTCCACCTGGACTGAACCCGGGACCCCGTGATTACAAATGACATGAGTCCACCGACTTATCCACGGAGAACACCTGAATACGTTCTACTGATCTTGCATGGCTGTGAATTAAAATTATTGTCACTTCAGAAGAACAAAAAGATACACAAATGAAATCACTGTAAAGAGTTATTCTAACTCTATGGCTTACGGAACTCGCAAGTTCATCACCGCAGTAGCACACGTTCGCTATTGGATTCTATCCTGGGCAACATCAAGCTAGTCTTCATCACGAACAACCTACTTCTCGAGTTATACACATTATTAAAATAAATGGACAATTTCAAAAGACTACAGAGTACAGATCTAATGTAGTCCAAGCTAGTTCACTGAGTCAGAAATACATAGACTTAATTTGCACATCAATAAAAGAAATGAATAAAGATTGTACGAATTATTTGAGTTCACTTTGGCTCTGAACCATCCATACATATATACAGAAAATACTTTTGATTTCAATAAATTCGTTTCCAGGGATTTTTATGAGAAAAAAAAATCTTGTACGGAATTTCGGTGTATTTTATCAATATTAAATATAGAACAAAAGAATATTTAGAAATTTTGCTTTGATTGGAATTGCATAATAATAATAATAACAATAATGTACGTCACTGGATGCAGTCGATAGATGCTGCCAACTTCTATCAATATATTTAAGCAAAGTTAACTTTGGCTTCTCTATGAAACAACAGGCATTCAGGTAAACAGTAAGATTCAATTTGGTTTCGTTTCGTTTGTTTAGGCTTAACGTCCTTACGTAACAGCAAGGTTATGAAGGACAAGACCTACTGCTTACAGTGACATCCGAACCACTACTCGGTTTGCATTTTAGAGAAATCCTGTGGCCCCATCGAGAATCGAACCCGGGATCCCTTGATTACAAGGCAAAAATGATATAAAATTAACGCAGATGGTTTAATATCTGGAATCATCATGATGAAGTTCACACTATTGGTGGCATTTTTGCTTTTATTTAATTTTCTTTTGTTTAAACCATTAAAAAAAACACCTTAGTTTAAACCAGCCACCCCTGTACAAATGAGAAACGAAATTGAATCAACTGCATAAAAGATTCACATGGTAAGTGAATGCGACATTTAGGAGTCATTCAAGTATTACGTAAGCATGCAAAGGAGGAGGGAATTCAAACCCCTAATTTTATCTGATAACGAGAGATCAGACCCATACTTACGTAATATTCACTTAAAAACATATTAGTGTAGATTTAAACAGTTTTTAAGTACGAAACAATAAGGAATTTGATAAGTCTTACGTTAGCACAAAGGGAGAGGGTCGGGTATCTGCTTATTTTTCTTACAAGTTGGGAGAGAGTCTAACATGGCTAAAAATACGCTTACGTAATAAATGAACGACCCTTTACAGATACAGTCACTTCTATTCACCCCCTACTGGCCTGAAACGAATTTAAAACACACAAATCTACAGTTCCCAAGGAAGAAAAGACATGTGGGAATTATAGACTAATACACTCTAATAGGTATTATATATTTTTACCTTCTAATACTGCATCGGAAGCCATCATCTTCTCAAGTTTGTCCAAAATACAGTTCATGTCATCTTCAATGTCTTCCAATGTCTCGTTGTCCTCTTTAATCGAACTTTTTGAGAAGCACGTAAGTTTACTAGCATCTACTTCCGGTTTCTTTAAAATGCTACTCAAATCACTGGGAGCATATTCAGTCAGTGTTGGCAGGGAACTCACAACACCATTTCCACTCTCATGGCTAGGTTTCACCCCGTGCTGCACCCGAACATCATTGTCTGTCCTCACGTTTGCATCTTTCGTTCCGACACAGTCTCTCGTTATAGGGCTCACATCAAAATGGGCTCTTCCGTGAGATGTCACTGGAGTACTTTCCAGCTGCTGAAGATTACCTACGCCATTAGGTTGGAGCTTCTGTAAGTAACGCTGTATAAAAAATGAAATGAAATTAACGGATCTAAGAGTAACAGTGTTTCAAAGGATCATTATGTATATGTTTAAACAAATCTCACATTCACAAGTAAAGAACACAGTCCAGGGACAAGAGCGGAAGAATCATCAGAGAGAACATATATATCTATGTTCACCCGTAACATTGCTATCACTCCGAATAACGATGACGTACTATTAACACTCGTACAGCCAAGCTTGACCATTTTGAACCCAATATGTATTTTTCTTCTAATTTATCGACTTAGCAGCATTAAATATGAAAATTTAGATTACTAAAGACAAAGCTTCTTCTATATAGATCGGGACCATAAGTGTCCCAACTTGGCCAAAGTTCGAGATTTCTGGAATTTAGCTAATTTATTGTTGTCCTTCTCTAAGTAACAGCTTGTAACTACGTGCTGCAACAAATGAAAAACTTGTTACAACAACTCAGGAATAGATGAATTGTTGTCAACAGTCCAACAATATTGTTCACTTTCTTCAAGAAACGAATAAAAACAGTCTATTTCTCGAGAGATGGCAGCAGGAAACAGCTATTTTTTTCTTGATAGTTTCCGTCAAACAAGACCATTATCGGTGGTGATAGTTCGCGAGAATTATCCTATCAGATGCGAGTTTCCATATACTGACGGGGCTACGGGCATCTTTTTACTGAAATACGGGTTTATATATATATATACACTTATCTTCAGAAGTTGAACGGGAATTCGAAGCGTTAATGGGGAATATTTGCGTGACTGAGAGGTAACGTTTGATCTTGAAATCACCAAACTAAACGTAATGGTGGAGTTAGGTGTGTTATGACGGAGTTAATTATATTATTCGGAACCTAAACGGTATGTAATTTTACTAAAATAAATAACTAAACTGATACTTTTAGTCCATAAATGTAACTTCGACCAACAGTGTAACAAAAATATTTGGGTTAAAACTGACAGTCCCACAAAGCGTACACGAACGACAGCATATATTCTGGAAGCGTTGCCTTTCATTTTTTAATTTAACTTACATTTATTGACCAGGCAAGCAGCTACGGGTTAAGCTCGTTACATGTCTGAAGGAGGGCCTGCGGATACGTACAGCAACCTCTTTGGTCCATAAATGTAAGTTAAATAGAATATTAACTAAAACGATTGCCTAAATATATTCTTTCGTGAGTATAGATCTTATGAAAAACTCATTTCAGCAAAATGTGCTGCCCTCATTTGACCTCCAGGCGTGTTACTTTTGTATTTTAAAAACTATGCGGTGAAAATTTGGAAGTCAGTGCAGAATGTCCAGGAAGCAGTATAATAATAATAATAATAATAATAAAAAACTTCTCCCGGTTTCCGAAACTAAGATCACATTTTTCCACATTGTTGTCGATACACTTATTAAAGGAAAAAGATAGAAAACAGCCTAATTTTACTCCCAACAGGCAATAGCAGGTCAACGAATAAAATAGCTTTCGTTAGGCTGAAAGTAGGATGTGACCGACACATTCACTTGGACACAAATTCCTGTGAACATGTACAACACTCTAGACTTCATCGGAGTTCTTTCTCTACTTTCTTCACAGACTATTTCTTGTAGCCCAACCCAAGGTCTATCTCCCTCGCAGGCACAAATTCTATCTCTTAGTCACGTACACTTCGTATACAGGAGTCTCAGCCAGCTGGTTTCGCAAATCTTCTCATGGTGGTTGTGACGAAACCATTATACAAGGAAGAAGCTAGGTGGCACTGAACTGAAACTTGCGTAAGAAAGGCTCCACATCTGTTGCAAATGACAGGGAAAAAAAATGTTAGTTTTGGTCACATCAGGTTGTCCTTTACACAACTGTCAACAACAGTGAAGCTTGTATTATTAGGTTCCTTTTGTCCAGTTAATGTTGATACATAGTTCCGAGCATTTGGCAAAAGTTCAATGGCTCTCTCAGTACCGCGGGCTCTCTCTAACCACCGTATCACGTAGAACTTCACGGGGGATAGCGCTGATCTTGTTCTGTGACCATAGTTGGCTTTACAGACAGGAATATCCATAAATTCTGCAGAGCATGGATTTTACACTTCAATAACTTCCTCTCACGGTTCCTGTAATTTTTCGTTTAAACATAGCTGTGTGTGTTCTTTCACACGTACCAGGTTTGGTTCTGCTTCCCTGAACAGCTTCCAAAAGCTACATATGTTAATCTGGATACTTAAAAAAAGAAAAGCGAGTTACGTGAAAGAATCGTAATTTCAACGATATTTCTCTGAAATTGTAAAACTGTAAATTTTGTATTTTGGGGCCGTCGGCCCGTCTCGAATCCATTAGCTGTTACGTCTCTAAAATCCACAAACATCCATGCTCCAGCCGTGATTCGAACCCGGGACCTTCGAGTCGCTGGCTTAGCGCCCTAACCCGCACGACTACCAGATTGGCAATATTTTTCTGAAGTCAAAGCATTTAACAAAAGCTCGGTGAATTCAGCATAGACTCACGCATTATCACTGACATATATTCCTTTTATCCTTGGAGGTAACATTACAATTATTTTATTCAAAGTTACGTTGTCAAATTAGCCAATCAATTCTATATAAATAATAAACGAAGGTAGGAAAACAGCAGGTGCAAATACTTCACTGAAACAACAAAAGCCGACCACGGTAGTCGTGTGGTCAGAAGCGACAGAGCGGTGTCTCCAAGGTTCCGGATTCGAATTCCGACTGAGGGATGGCTGTTTGTGGATTTTAAAAATTTAACAGCCAAGGAAGTCGAGACTAACTGTTACTAAAAAAGACCAAAAATATCCCCGCCCCCTTTTTTTTTTTCTTTTTCAAACTACGAAAGTGATTAGCTTTTATCGATACCAAATAGCCACGGAAAACAACTGAAAAAAGTTAAACAGTACTATTCTATCTGGGTGTTCTCTAAAATAATACAGAATACCCGTATATGCTGGCGTTGCACCATTTAGGATTCAGAGTTACTTCAGGAAAAGGAAGCACAGAAAAGGTAAAAATCAATGTGACGGAAGATAGGGAAAACAACGTATAATACGAAAAAGGTGTAATGGCCAGATATTATGTTGCGGTGGCTATCTAACTACAAAGGAGCTCGTAAAGCTATAGGATGGTATGTTGCCATGATAGTATAGTATTTTATTACTACCTAAATTTGATTAAAGGCCCATTGGCAAAGTAATTCTTTGATACGTTCCTTACATGTCATGATGACAAATAATACGTTAATTCATTACCTTTAAGAGTTTCAATCGCTGAATCTGAGCTCGAATCTGCGTGCGATGTTCTTGAAGACATTCCTCAAGTCTTCGATCAGGTTTCGCGGACTGAGCTGCATTCGCCTCTTCTGCATGAATCTGATTAATTTCTTCCTGAAGTTGCCTGAAGAAAAAGGAAACACAATAGTTTAAATTAAAAAAAAAAAAAAGGAAACAGACAGTGTAAAATAGTTAATACTCGATGGAGAAAAGAGCAATGGAGAGGTGCATGCTAGGAATAACTAGGAGGGACAGGAAGACAAATGAATGGATTCGCGCACAAACAAAGGTAGAAGAAGATAGAATCAAGACTGCAAAGAAGACGAAGTGTAGTTCGATCGGTCACATAGCTAAATGAACAAATGGAAGGTGGACGGCAGATGTACTACATTGGATTCCTAGATGAAAGAAGCGACCGAGACGACGTCCAAATGCAAGATGGATAAATGAAATGAAGCGTTTTTCAGGAGCTACATGGATGAGGATAGCAACAGACCGAGATATGTGGAAAGAAAAGGGGGAGGCCTTCATCCAGCAGTGGATAGAAAACGGCTGAATATGATGATGACTTAATGGCGTTTAGACATGATTCAGTAGAAATTACATCAAGTGAATGAATATGATAGTCCATTAAGCTAAAGATTACTACAGCCCATTTAGAAAGAAGAAAAAGGATTCTCTTGTCGGAATTGAAATTATTTATGGCCTTCAAGCATCTACGGCTCAGGCTGGGAGAGGGAGTCGGCTAAGGCCTTTTGGAGGTACCATTTGCCTGGTGCGACTGAGAAAAACCTTACAAAAACCTCAGTAAGGATGTTCGGCAGCTGGGATCGAACCCAGAACCTTCCGAAGGCGAAGCCAACGCTCTACTAATTGAGCTACGGCCGCTCGGTTCTAGTTATAGGAGATATTGACATGGTTACAGAATATATTGACTGTACATTATAACTGCAGTCAAATTGTGATGCTGAAACGTGGATATGATACAATTGAGTACTGTATTTGAATTGGCCATTAATATTGCATACGTCTAATGAAGACACGTGTAACTACTACGAGTACGAAATTCAGATCACTGTTTAACAGATGCTGAACTGTATATACTTGATAATGCTTACTGTGTGTAATCTAATATCGATAGTGAATTAGTAATTAAAGCAATGATTACAGGGATTAAGTACTATTTAATGCCCACCATGACGTTAACAAGATTAAGGTGAATATTTGTCCCCGAATTCCGGGGACAGTCCCCAAAATAAAACTTCCGTTCCCTGCTGTTCTTGTTCCTGATTTCTTGAAAATGTAAAATTATATTTTGCCAGCAAAACGCATTTCAACGGTGATAAACATGTACACAACAACCACCAAATCTGATAGACATCATTATTCCGCAGAATGGTTATTAAACTATTGTTGTATGTCTCAGATAACAATACCCCTATACAGAGATTATTTTCTCTCATGAACTCCATACGTGGAGGAAAAGTCACAAATGAAAACTGAGTCAATGCTGTCAGTATTAACAGTAAACACTAGCTTTATGTCGTCTGAAACTTTTAGTGAACAACTTGAAGAGAACCCTGAGTTATACCACTTCAGCGAGAGACACCGTAAGATAAAACCACGGTCACCTAAACAATAAAGGTATTTACAAATAACTTTTTCCTTCTAAAAATATGAGATTGTATATTTGCTCTAGTATATGAGTTATACATGACGTTGTAAAAATAATGAAATCGCGACGACTAAGGTGGGCAGGCCATGTAGCTCGGATGGGGGAAAAAGGAAGATTATATTCTATCCTGGTTGGAAGGCCGGATGGAAGGAGACCATTGGGAAGACCGAGACGTCGTTGGGAGGACAATATTAGAAGAGATCTTCGAGAAGTAGGTGTTCGTGATGAAAACTGGCTTGATATTGCCCAGGATAGAATCCAATGGCGAACGTTTGTTACTGCGGCGATGAATTTGCGAGTTCCATGAGCCATAGAGTTAGTTATACATAATAGAAAACGGAGACGAAGAACGTAACAACGTGCACTATATATGTATTCACTGTTCCAAAGTTTACGTGTTCCCGGTAGGAGCATGGAAAAATCGGTCATTTTAAACAAGTTATAACCTAACCTAAGGCAGGCTTGTTAACCTAAGGACAAACCTAATAGATCATAACAGAAATTAAGTTTTAAGGTGTAATCCAAGTAAACTGCATTCATTCAATGTAGTAACCATAATATTGAGAGGAACAGTAAAGAACTATTCGATTGACTCGCAAAACACAACATATGGAGGACACAACCGAAGGAATGTTGCTGGGGCAAAATAAAACCTATAACTAAAAATCTCCTGTACCTAAAGGTAGGAAATCGAGAAAAATGAGAATGCCTTTAATGCTGGATACCAGATAATGATTTGATGGTGGGATCGGAAAAAGACTGCCATACGTGTGAGGTGGTGGGGTTGGGATCGTTACATTAGTGTTACCAAACGCTCCTTAAGGGTGCGGCACAAAAAACTAGCCCCGTTCCCTTTAGTATACAAAATATACATTTCATGTAAGTTATGTCACGTATATTACGGTACTGCATCAGACAAATTACATACGTGATGTAGACTGAAAAATACGGTGATCGTGTGTGAAGCCATAATGATTAGCCATGTCACAACAACGATCAGTCTTCTCTGGCGAATTTCAGTGTTTATAGTACATGCCTTGTGTTGAACGGAAATTTTCGATGTTTGCGTGCAGTACTGTTCAACATCCCGTATTTGATTGAAAAAAGAAGGAAACCTGAAAGAGAAGGCGTATGCACCTTGAAATTACCTCCGCACCTAGCAGCAATTGAAAGACAATATCACACATACAGTGCGCAGCACTTCTCATGCGGAACTGCAAACTGTCATGTGAAACATGTTATATCGAAGGTACATGTGTCTTCAGATTAATGGTGACCACTTTCAACACCTACTGTAAACAGTACGTACAGGTTTATTATTTCTAATGTATTGTACATATTGTATACTAATCGGAACGGGACTAGTTTTTCGTAAACTTTATTTTTACATGTATATGGGTCAGTCTAGTAATTTTGGACTTCGGCCCGTCACGTCACGATTCGTCTTTAGCTGTTAAAATCCACGCCCATACCGCGACTCGAACCCGAGACCTTCGAGTTGTTGGCCTACCCTTGTAGACCGCACGGCGCTAGTTTTTCGTGTTGCACCCTGTATAAGGTATTATCTTTGCAGTGGTATTCTGATTTTCTCAACAAAGGTACAAATCTAAATGCAAGGGGCATCAAGCCAGAACACTTTCAGTTGTATAATATAAAGTAAATAAACTTATTAAAAAAAAATCAAAAACAAATCGATGCAACACCTAATAAGTAAATAATATGGAACCCTTTCATATCGCTAATTTGGTGATTTCAACTTATCAAGCACGCAGGGGGAGGGATTTCCAAATTAAACACCCTTATTATTTTTTTCTTTATCTGCTGACAGTGAGTATGGTAGGTTTCTAGCTAGGGCTTCACTAACTAGCAGCATAACTTGAACTCTGGCCCCCCTGCCCCTGCAAGGAACTTTTAGTGCCCTGCTAGCACCATCTTCAACATATAATTTCAGCAAATGTTTGCCGAATGTAAAAACCATACACAACTGTGCAGAACAGTGTTCTCAGACTTCTAAAACGGAAATTATCTTCAAACTGCATGAAAATTCTCGACCAGGCATAAAACTACTTTTCCTTCCCTACTTTTTCAAAGTTTTGAAATCGAACTTTGAGGCAACTTCTCTTGTGACGTTTGCTATTAACTCATTTCTCACCTTTTTATATGTTCCTTGTACGACCCCCTGAGTCGGTCTCGCGGCATTGCAGTTACGCCCCTGCCACTAACCCAACCTTGAGAGAAAGAAAATCACACCAGCTACGCACAGCAGATCACAAATATATTATTTTACGGAACTCTGGCACTAACAACAGAAAGTGTAACTGTATATTATTATTTTTACTATTTTAAACTTTTGTTTAAAAGACTTCCCAACGCACGATTAAAAAGATTTATTGCTTGTTTTAATAAGTACTTTTCGTTCATAAAATACTAATTCCAAATATTTGAGCACATTGTACACACGATCGTAATTACCTGTCCTCCTCCTCCAGATGCATAATGATGCTCTGAAGCTCCTTTTGTGGATTTTGTTCCAGAGTAACTCTAGATCCATGCAACACCGTTCGGACAGACAGCTCCAGATCATCCACAGCGCCATCTCCTCTATTTCGGTCTTTGTTACACGACGCACCTGGATCTTCCAAGTGTCTACAGGAATACAAATATACATAAGACAAGAGAAATAAGTACGGAATTTTCAGTTTCATAAAAAGCTGAAGCTTTTTTTTTTTTTTTTAAATCATTTACATGCAATATTCTGTTCTTAGTTGTGAAACAGGACGATTTTAAAACTAATTTCATCACAAGTTTATTAACCGTATTCTCGCATGTTTAATTGAAATGAATTTATTCATGGTCTTTGGGCATCTATGGCTAAGGCCGGGATACCACAGAACAAAGACGCGGAAAATAGTAGGCCAGGGCCTAAGTTGAAGGTACCATGCCGTCATTTGCCCAGTTGAATTTGATTTATGACCTTTAGGCATCTCAAGCTACAATTTGCCTGGTATGATTGAGGAAAACTCGTGGAAAATCTTAGTCAGAATAGTCGGCAGGTGATAAACCCAGACTATACCGTATTTGAAGCCAACGCTATAACAACTTAGCTACGACCGCTATGTGTCGCGTGTATAAGCCGCACATTTTCTTCCAAACATAAGAATTTAGGAGTATGGCTTATGCACGCCTCTGAAAAATACATGTACGGCAGTGGTTCTCAAAATTTTCTGGCCATGGAGCCCTTTTAACTAGTCCGCGGAGCCTCAATATATTTTGCTAGGTCCTGTTTTATGTACAATGTGAAAGATTTTGTTCCCATACGAGTCAATGACCCAAGCTTATGGTCCAGTTGGTAACGTAGAGGACTCCGGCCCAGCAATGGGGAGGCACGCGAGTTCGGCCCTGCTGCCAAGTCATCCTGACAGGTATTTCAGGGTTTTCCTCAGTAGATCGCCGAGATGGTATCTTAATTAACTCTATGATGGCTACTTCATAATCTCCAGCCTCTGAGGAGTGGTCACGGAGGGACATCATCCTTCAGATGTGGCGGACTTATGCTAAATTTGCATATTCAACCCAGAAGAGAAACTTGAAAAGAAAAATACCTATCCAGTTGAGAACTTAACTACTGAGAGAAATTGGTTTCAATCAATAGTAGAAGCAACACTCAGTTTTTTCTAATACTCTAGAAAAACCAATAACAATCAAAGAATAAAGAAAATATAAAAATGTACAACAACTCTGTCTAATAATTGATTTACCCATCTCAATACAAAGAATGAAGTTTTCTACTGCTCATGCCAAGTTCTTTCACATCTGGCTTTATGCGAGAGAGTTGCAGTCGCATGTCAGGATCAGCATCTAGTCTGTTGCAGTACTCAGTTTTTGTGGAAACAAGTTGAAAAACTAGTCTCGCACAGATACAAAGGGAAATACAACTCTAATAGTCTTCTGTGCTAAATTTGAGTAAATGGTAATGTACTAAAAGCGGACCTTTTTAAAAAGTCAGATGTCAGATCGATGAGATTGTCGTAGTCTCTTGCATTTAGGATGCGAGGCTTCACTTTAACGTCAAACTGATTGTTTACTTTGGAAATTACTGCGTGAGGCCTTCACTGATTTTCAGCTGCTGGATAATTTCTTGGAATATGTTAAATTCACAAGTGTTTTCTTCGTGCTCTTCCAGAAAATCATTTAGTGTTGGAGGTATTTAATTCGCGTCTGGAGCTCATGAAATCCAGAACTGTAACTTTTTTTAAACAGAAGAATTTTTTTAGAGGCTGTGAAAACAGATGTGCTTTTTCCTTGAAGAGCTAGATTAACTTCATTGGTTTTTTGAGAATACGTCTGCTAAATAAGCAAGCTTAATCAACCATAGTTCATCACTCAGCTTTTCTTCAAAAATAGTTCAAACAGACGCACCAATGTTTCTCCCCATGATAACCATAGCACTTCTAATGGAGAAATAACGATGTGCGAACACTCCCCATATCTTCGAATAAAATCTTGAATTGCCGTGCATTCAGCGGTCTAGATTTTATAAAACTGACTATTTTCACAGCATCGTCAAGAACAGTTTTAAGTATTGCATCCCAGTGAAGGATGTAATGACTGTTGCTTGAGTTTCTGCAACCAATTTGATTCGTAAGGATCACATTTTCCAACCATTGCAGTCGTACTGTCTGTGTAAACGTCAATATATATATATATATATATCCCACGTAGTGTTGCCAACGAGACGAGATTGGGGCTATCTCGTGTCGAAAGTCTTGTGTAGAAAATAATTCGTCTTGTTTTCCATAGATATATCTTTGACTCGTCTCGTCTCGTAAGCAACACTAATCCCACGATACACAATCTTCTTCAAAAATATATTTAGGAGTTAATATTTCACCTTCTGTTGCTTTGGATGAGAATGGTTCACTCGAAAGCTTCAATTCGTCTAGTGAATTTTGACATATCGCACAAATACAAGAAATACTACCAGCCCTATCACTTCGGTAGATTTGTTCATTTGAAGAGAAAGATCACTGGACTTGAGACAACAGATTTCCTCTTCTTCATACTAGCTGCTAGATCTTTAATTTGTCGAGACACTGTGTCGTTCGAGAGATATTTGTTTGGCCGAATTATCGTCGAATACACACGTAACCAAGTCAACAGCACAGAATTTAATTAGTGCCTCAGCTTGAGGTATTCGGTAGCTGAGAATATAAGATACCTCAGTTTCCGTTCTCATTGAAAACGTGACCATGCGCACAAGTAAGCGAGCGTGTTAATCTCTCAGCCATCCTGAGGTCAGGGTAGCTGTTCGAATTTTTATTTTAATTTATTTACGACCTTCAGGCAGCTCTGGCTCAGGCCAGAATAGGGTAGGGTAACGGATGCGAGAAAGTCAGCCAGGGTATAATGCCAAGGCACAATAATCAACTGCCTGGTGTTGAGGAAAATATAGTTGTTAGTGTGTACGTGCGAGTGGGTCAATATTCCTCATATCCAGACAGCAGAAGTCATTGATTTCATGCCTAACATGGTTACAGCTTTGAAGAAAGCACACGGTGAGACAACCAGATTTAATGTGCATATACATATTACATTTGTATCCAGTGGCAACATTTTTATAAACGGCAATGTCCAAATTTCAGGGTCGTTTATAAGTTGTCTATGTACGTGGTTGAATATAGTGTATGTATACCCGTAACCTTCAGTTGCTCTTGTTGTTATGTGACCTCGATCTTGCTGTCGTGTGAAATAACAACAGTACTACAGTGAGTGAGAGTTGTAAAGCCTCAAAATGTACTGCTGGTTCCAATTACAAAAGGCTGATCGAGTTATATCCGACCGTACTGCTGCCACCGACGTACCATACCGAGAACCTTGACACTGGCAGTGCAGTTGGTGTGGACTCCCAGATACCCCTCGTGGAAGGAAGTGTTCGTAATCGTGCAATGCTGCCCAAACTGAACCGGTATTGGGAAGGGCACGCCATGGCCCTTTTCCACGCACATTTTTCGTATACTCGAATATTGAAACAGTGCAAAAACATGGTATAACCATTGGGTTGACCACCGCGAAAGAGATCGTGGCCAGGATAATTCAAAGTGCGCCCATGCAGAAACATTCATCAACAAAACAGGCCTGTTCCAGGGCACCAGTGAAAGTGTCATCGGAGATGCTACGGAAGGTACAACAGATTGCAGTCCGGGAGAACCCACCACCCCAACGTGTCATGGCCCAGACGTTCAATGTGACACAGTCAACTATCAGCGATGTAATTCTTCGCCGTTTTGGCCTTCGGTGTATCCTTTAAAGGCCTGGTTCAGAGCCTCCTTCCCCGCCACATTCCGGAACGTAAAACCAAATGCCGCAAACTGTATGAACGACACCTGGTGGGCACGAAATGGCAGTACGTGATCACATTGGATGAGGCGTACATTTATCTAACACGGAATGGTCACAGTCGGGCAATTACGTATTGTGACACCAACGGAAAGGGACGAACAGTTCTAGCGCCAGTATCACGAAAAGTTTTTCACGGAGAATAATGATTTTCGCTGGATTCGGGTACCAGGGAAAGTTGACCATTCGTAAGGTTGAAACGAACATCAAGGTCGCCTACTTCCAGGAAGCCATCATGACCTCCATATCGGATAGACATCTCTCGTTTCTTACGGAGACAGTACTAACCAGGTGCGGATCCACGTGGACAAAGCGTCAGATCATCTGTTCGGTTTATCGGAACATGGAGAAAGAAACTGGAATTCGTGTTATTCCCTTCCATGACATTCCTGTTCAAACGACGTCTGCAACATCCGTCCTCGCTCCATAGCCTCTGGGAAGCCTGTCGTGAAGAATGGGATGGAATTCCCATGCTGCTGGTCCAATAGAACACAACCGGTGTTGGCGGCGTAGATTTTCTTAAGGCAAGTGCACGTTACATATTGTTTGGATATAGCCCGATCAGCCTTCTGTATTGATAACTAGCTGATCTGCACGCCCGTTGGTTCGGGGTGAATAAAATGTTGGTAACAGTCAACGGGACTGTTACCAATACTCGCTTCACCGTGGCGGACTGCGCGCCCAACTTGGGGAGATTGAGGGGCTACTCCCCTTTATCGTATCCAGACCCTCCGGGGAACTGCGCCCTCATAGGGAAGGTTTGCCTTAATTATTGTAACCTACTCGTCATGGTACACCTTTATACCATATATCATTTCTAGCTCAAATGGTTTGGAAAATGGATTTTTGGGGTTCGCCATTTTGTATCCAAGATAAATCTCTGAAGATAATTTTAGGATCAAAGTGATATGATAACTTCCCAGACGTGCCCACTGTCTGATCATGTGCGAAAAATCACTCCAATCGGTCAAGCGCTTTTTGCGTGATGACAACACAAACACTGTCACTTTCATTTCTATAAATATAGATTACACGCTGGTAATTTCTACATGTTAAAGTTAAAATGAAGGTCAAATTGGTTTAATAATTTTCGCTGCGCATGCTCGTAGCTTCTGTGCAAGTGTTGAAGAGGTGTCTTAAAGACATACAAGGTGTTGCAAAATAACACCGACATACCGACAAAACCACTGAGAACGCATAAATACTTCGTTTCCGCGCTATATGCTGCCGAAATGTGGGAAAATTAACTTTAGTGCATGATATTTCCAATACCATTAACAGTAGAATTCAGTGGGTAAGGTACCGTCAAAGAAATGCATATTCCAAAATTGTGCAATTGAGGTGCAAGGTATTCCTCCCCAAAGGAAATAGGGGATTCCCAGAAATTCTCCGAAGTAAAGTTGGGTCAAATTAAGCATTAATGAGACTACTTTCTAGCAAGTAACTAACTGGTTTGCGCCAGGTCCTTAAGCAGCGTTTTTTAAAAACACGTGCGGTTGCGTAACAGAGAGGAGTATGAATTGTATACAGTTTTACGAACTTTTGGTGTATTTATCACTAAAAGATACCGGGCGTTGTCCGGTTCGAAGGCGGTGACCACGCCT
>JAGDQP010031045.1:0-16772 GCA_022664845.1 Lepisma saccharinum | reverse complement strand
ATAAAGTTTTCAACAATATTAAGTTTAGTTTAGATTTCCTTTCTACAAGAAATAGAGTATAAAATGTAGTGCCATGAACTGAACTTTAAACTGCACACGGGCTCTCATTTCTTAAATTTTCTATAATTTCATAGAGACATATAAACCTGTTTTAAACGTTGATTTTTAATTTAGTTCGTAGATTAAACGTTACCGGTTGAAAAAAGTACGTTTAATTTTAAATAATATTTTAACAGACTTGGTATTGTTGAAAAGTTGTTAACTCAACGTGGATTCAACTGTTACTTTCAACTATGGTACAGATTTCGTTTGATGGGATTCTTTCTAATTTAATGGAATACAATTTAATTAAAAGCCAATAACTATTTTTTGTGTTCTCTTTTGCATGTTGAAAACACGTTGAATTTCATCCTATACTCCAACGAAAATTTGAATTCGTTGATAGGACGTTAATATTACGTACTTTTAACTATTATATTAAACTGTGCCCTAGATTATCTTTCCAAGTTAAATGCATTCAAATTATGCTTAAACGTGAATAGAAAAATTAAATACGTTTCTCATGTTCTTTATTTGGATGTTGATATCAGATTTAATTTTAAACTATATTTCAACGAATATTTAATTTCCTTAATAGTGTGATAATATGAAGTGTTTTCAACTTTCATTTTCAATTATGACATAGATTTTGTTTTATATGCGTTTCTCTAAAGCGACATATTGCACTTCTTGAGAAATACACATTTAATAGTGTAGCGATGGTCAAAAAGCATTCTTTATTTTTATTCTTACATGATGGTGAACCGACACGTCTGGATTTGTGGCGTTTTCAAGACTGACTTTTTTATAGGTGCCGTAAAAGAGTAGTGAATGTGAAGGTGATTACGTTGTGGATTATGTGGATTATGGATTTTCAAGGAAAACAATGCTTAAGATAAAGGACTCCGCACAAACCTTATGGGAACTGGATTTCGGTGGAATTGTCTGAAACCGCGATATGTTGTAGATCTTGTTATCCTGAGAAATAGTCTCCATGGGCACAACCACCAATCACTGCTCATTTTGCCACTACGAGGCCACATTTTGAAAACACTCGATGATAATAATATTCTTGGATTTCGATGGAATTGTCTGAAATCTTGATATGTCGAAGATCTTGGTTTATCCTCACAAAAAATCTCCATGGACACAACCACAAATCACTTACGTTTTGGCCACTACGAGCCCACTTCGTTCAACACTTGCGAAGATATATTCCGAAGGGGTGGAATGGGCTCTGGTGGTTATGATTTTATCCTGATAAAATGTCTGAACGTGCAGGCGTCAGTTGCGGCTGCCGAGCGACTGTAGATCAGTTGGTAGAGCTTTGGTTCGCAGTAGGGCGGTTCGGGTTCAAATCCGTGTCAGGTCATTCTGAGTTTTTCAGAGTTTTTCTCAGTTCCTCCAGGCGAATGCCGATGTGGTACTTATACAATGGCCCTTCCGCTACCTTCTCTATCCTTTTGACCTTTCTTAGGACATAGGCAATCCCTAGTATGTCGATCGATGTCGATCGACATTGTTCAAATCTCCCTCTGTCTTTCGATATTTGCCCGATGTCGGCCGACAGGATGGAAGCCAGTTTGCCTTCATTCCATAATGAAAACATATACACACTATGTGTGCATTGCACTAGCAAAGAATCTTATTAGTGGAAAGTAAGTATGATGATTACAGCGACGTTTCATTGGTATTTCTAGGCTTATTTCGCAACTGTGATGGATGCAAGTCTCACGGTACAATAATCCTAGGCGAGCACTCATCCGAGTTCCGAGATAGGCACGTTAATGACCAGGTCCATCATTCAAGTGCTATCAGGGCATTCGTAAGTGAAAAGAACTGGAAAACGTCAGTCAGGATATTTGCAGCAGCGTTTGAACCCGACTGTCTTCCGAGTGCCAACTTGGTGTCACTGCACACGAGGCAGTAGAGCCGCGGCAAGCTATGATATTAGCAACAATTGTCATTTACATTTGTTTTTGGAACTTTCGTCTAAGCCCGTCACGTAAGAGGGTTGACGTCCCTCAGCGATTGCTCAGCCCGGGAAAGGGATGGAGAAGGTAGCGACCAGGGCCATTTGAGTGTACGTAGCATTCCGGATTTCACCTGACGGGACGAAGGAAACACCTGGTCCAAGTCCAGATGAACCTCCCTTTTGCGAACCAAAGCTCTACCAACTGAGTTACAGTCGCTCGGTAACCCAAACTGACCTCTGGTACTATATAGGTTGTGCACATTTAGATATTTATCAGGAAAAATCGTTACCGTTAGAACCCATTTCACCTCTTCTGAATACATCTTCGCAAGTGTTGAACGAAGTGGGCTCGTAATGGCGAAAAGATAAGTGATTGGTGGTTGTGACCATGAAGATTTTTCTCAGGATGACACGATCTATATACAACATATCACGGTGTCAGGTAATTCTACCAAAATCCAATTTTCATAAGGTTTGTGCGGAGTCCTTTTTATTTTGTTACATGTGCACAATACTTTGCTTAAGAGAATACACTTCAATATTTTACACGGGACAAAAAGTTAAATTCTGCGAACTATACAGATGCTAAAATATTACTAAATAGCAAATTTTCTGTAATACAAAAATATTAAAAATAAATATTAACCATGTAACACAGGTGATGAATCGCCATGTACGATGGGCACGTGCCCTGAATGATGCATGGAGTATGTAGAAGCAGGGCTGGAACGAAATGTTTCTGAACATGTTATAGGTGAAGAGGAAAATGGAACGGACTATACAATGTTGCCAGCGGCCATCTTGAAATCCACCATCTTGGATTCAAGTTGAACATTTTAAATAGGAAAGGATGGGTGTTAGATATCAACTAGCACTGCAATTTCTTTCGGGAATTCATAAGTGTGGTTGGTTTTTGTCTATCTTTAACGGTGCGTGAAATTTGTAACGGTTTTTCCGTTATTGTTGGTTTCAGGTTCACTAATTGAAGGTGGTCCTCACGAAAGCTAAACTCATAGAGACTGTTCTGATGTCGGGTGAACGAAATGTGCACCATTGTAGATGATTTCAACCATTGCCACCTTGAAAGGAATAATATCTCACCCAAGAAAGTTTCTGCCCTCCTATTCAAATGCATCAGGGATACAGGAACTGTTGAAGACATGCCCCGGACGGGTAGACCTAAAACGGCTATGCACGAAGTAACAACAACAACAGCAGTGTTGGTGTCCCCTAGCAAAAGTCCAGAAAATCACACGCCATCTGCCCATGAAAAATCGCGTGAGTCGCACGTCTACAAAAACAATGGGAAAACAAACAAGCGGCACTCGAACAAGTAGCAAGTATTGCAGCATCTGACTGAAGACGACCCTGATGGTCGGTTATAATTTGCAGAGTGGACAATCAACCAGTTTAATAAACATTGTGCATTGTGCATATGCACAACTATCACCTGACTTGCTTCGTAAAGCGCACGACCACGTTTGCGGAAGTGCTTCAGTTAGCTCGGCGTCCATGTGAAACACATGATGGTGATTATGGTGTTTGTGGTTCACAGCTGTCCTCCATATTGATAAATGTGTTTGTTGTTGTGTTACAAGGTGTGCATGGCACGTAATCCTTTCTTTCGGAACAGCCTGCCAAGTTCAAAATCTACACTAATTTCGTTCGTAACTGAAACACGGTTACAGTTATCGTAAATTGCACTGCACCATTCAATTTCTCGTTGCAAGAGGATGCCATATGACGTACGCCGGCAACGTGGTATGGTCCGCAACATTTTCCCCTTCATCTATAACATGTTCAGGTACATTTTATTCCTGTCTGCCTCTTTGTTTTTATTTTATTTGACTGTCTTGTACAGTATGGCCCAACCATGTACATTATTTTGGTTATTTATTACGAGGCTAACACAAAGTTATGGCAACTAATAAGTAAGCATGATATGACCTATCATTTGGTATATTTATCATCTCGATATCGTCTGAACGGTTCACCAACCGTCTTGTAAGGATTGTTGATGATTTAGTAAGCGAGTGAATCAGTAATGGGTTGGCAACACTGACAACTCGGGTTCTTGGTGGAGGCAAAGTGTAATTAATGTGGATATAAGCTGTGAAAATTTGTATACGGATTTTCCCCATCATTTATCCACAATAAAGGATTTGACGAAATTCATCACAGCTTTCAGTGTTGCCAACTTATTTGAACATTCAATTCTTGCAAAGGCTTCTTCTATACTTCTATTCTAGTCATTGCCTGAATACTCTTCGGGTCCTTTAGAATACAACTGTTCTTCTAACAAGGAAGGGTCATAAATGTGTCGCATGGATTTCTGAATAAACAGCCCATTCAAAAGGGATAACAGAGATATGTTCAGGCACAGAAAAATAGGTGCCATGGTCAACGGAGTAGTCCCTTGCGGCCTAGAGGTGTTCGGAAGTCCTAAGTCAATTCCGGAATTCGGAATTACTTGGATTCCGGAAATTTCCGGGATTCCGAAATTCCGGAATTCTGACTTCCCGAAATTCCGCAATTTCGTAATTCCCAGGGCCGTGGTGGCTCAAAGGTAAAGGGTTCAGCTCTGACGCTTAAGGTCGTCGCTTCGATCCCTGATCGTGCTATGTGGGTTTTGTGGTGGACAAACATAGTGTTCGTGGGTTTTATCCGTGCTTTCCTGTTTCCTCCTACTTTCTCCATTCCACCCACCATCCCATCATCATCCATCTGGTCTGAGCAAAATTTGCCTAAAGCTTTAGGCTAAAGGTCTTACAAATTAAATTCAAATTAATAATTTGGAATTCCGTATTCCGACTTTCCGGAATTTCGACTTTCCGAAATTCTCACATTCCAAAATTCCGCCTTTCCTGAATTCCGGACTCGCAAATGGTCATTCTTATTCCGGAATTCAGATTTCCATTCCGGAATGTTCTAGAACTTCGGAATTCCGAACACACCTACTATGGGCCATAAATCCTTTTAAAAGCCATTTTGAAGGAAATTTGAAACTCTCAGTTAAATAGTTATTGCATCTACACTATTCATCGGGGAGTCATAGTTCATATCTTATTTTCCTCGAAATAAAACAAGCTTTCCAAAGGTGCCACGCAGTTGCACCCATGGCGTAAACGGAAAGGGAAATTTGGAAGAATTTCGGGAAAATTCCGCCCGAAAATCATTTCTGTTAATTTTGGCCCCCTCTGGAGCGGCCCCGGGTAAGAGCACACAATCCAAATGTATCTCGAAAAATAGTACGGGGTATAGACAATGCTTCAATGGGTATGAGCGAAAATTTTTATGTCAATGCTTTCTGTATATACGAAACCATACCCGTGACCTGACCTATATATAAACACAGTACGATTTATCCGAGTACCATTGTGCGTACTTCATTCTATTCATAATAAAGCAAGCTTTTCAATGGTACTACACATTAGTACGTTTTCCAACGGTACGCTATGTTACAGTACTGGAACACAGGTTTTATGAGTTCGACCTGGGAAATAATCTCGTCTGGCTGACGTAAAATTCACATAGCCAAATCTATCTAGTTGTGATCGTAATGTGAAAACATGTTTTGGGGCGGGGAGATACTCGCGTGTGTTTTAGTGTGATCTTGTCTTTTTTCTATAAAATATACATTTCTTAAAATAAGCTTTCTGGTTTGCCTCTAGTCTTTCAGGACTCGGACCCGAGGGTTGAATTCATGGTCCAGCAGTTTATTGTTCGATTGGAATTTGACAAATTCTTCTGTCCTCAACTTGCAGCGGGTTCAAGTGCAAGCTTCAAACACGCAGGTTATTATTCCTTGAAAAGTCCATTTCTCTGAGAACTATGGTCTATTAAATTTACCTGGAAGACTTGGGAATAGTCTCCATATACTCTTCGAGAAATCAAGCATAGAAATTCTGACTATATGAAATAATCTAGTCTTTTCCAGAGCCGTCATCCTCCAGCTGTCCGGGCGAGGCAGGCGTTAGCTATGCGGGAACTTCACTTTATAAGCTACAAAAACAGCTTTCTAAAAAAGAACAAAAATCTTCCGTGGGAAGATAAAATGTCCTCCAACGGAAGCAAACTGACGCAACAAAATACATAATGAAAAGTTTCCCTTTTCCTCCCCCAACAACATCTATTCGAAGTTCAAAGTCAAAGCTAAAAAAAAAGAAAGATCCCTCTGGGTGAAAGAGAAACGTTGCACTGGCTCTCGCAGTAGCTAAGAATAAAAAATAAGTATCACATACAAGTAAATTAAATAAATGCAATCACATGACAAATTATTGTGCTGACGCTGTTTCAAGCAACAGGAGTAAATGAGTTACTTATGCAAATTCTGCATCACTTCTTTCCCCTCTGATATAAATAAAGTTTACTGAAGGGATTTAATTTGGAATAAAATGGAGCAGTTACAAGTAGTCGTGACTGACTCGTAACAAACAAATAATCTAAACCTTTCTCAGTCTCACTCATATCACATCCTTCGTTTATCACATTCTCATGCCAGCGACCCCCATTATAATTTTCCGGTTTGTAATAAGCTTTTTGATTATTCCTCGTATCCCTTACGCACATTTGTAGTGACCTGTGTTTAGTTAAAAAAAATTTTTAGAAAGACGCTTTCTTACAAAGTTTGCTGTTTACAAAGATTGTTAGAAATTGGAAACAGAATAAATATTAATAATGTACTCCAATTTTAAACAAATCACTAAAATATGTTATTTATTTATTTAATGAAGTGTGTAAAATTAAAGTTAATTATGTTATTTATTTTTACACACATACAACTTGGCAAAGAATTACGAAGAATCCCAAACCTATCAAATATCTTTCCAAGTTTCGTCCAAATCATATTTCACTTGTTGATTTATCAACAAACAAAATACAGCTATTGTGAATTAGCCCTTGTAATTCCCTTGGCAACGCCGAAAAATTTATCAATTGTTTCTCTTATCAAGACTGCTGCAACCGCAAAGCTTCTCCAAAACAATGTCAAGATAAAGACCGCAGTTTCTTTCCATCCTGTTCCGGATTCATTAAGGTTCTTAATCATAAATTGCTGTTACCGCCCATAAAATTAATTTTATCTTATCTTATCTTAATCATAAAGAAATGAGCGAATGTATCGTTACAACCTGCACTTTTAATCACTTTACTACTACATAATGGAAAACATCTGGTCTCTTAGACCTTTTATCATGTATAACGATTTAACGTAAAAATGTATTGTAAAAATGAAAAGAATGCAACTAAAAACAGAAACAGTGCTTTTGCATCGTGATCTTACTTTCAGAAATCTTTCATTTTTATTTTTGTTAAAAATTACGTACAGAAATTGTGTATTCATTTTCATTTGTACGTACAACGATTTCTTCGATCACATTTTTATCAAACAAAGTCTCCCATATCTCCTGACAGGTTGGTTTTCCCAATCGTTGTCCCTTTACAGTTCGTCCAGGGAAGCGATCTTTTATAATGTTTGGCTTTGTGTTCTTCGTGCTTTTGGTGGCGCCTTCCGTTCCCACTTATAATTATTTCGTCCATAAAAATACTGTTCACCACTTTCAACATGCACAGAAAAATATGTGTCAGAATCTAGCAATTCATTTTCCTCTTCATCATCCGAACTTCTTTCTTCGAGACAAGGTAATTCGTCTTGCTTTTCACTGTCCTCTTGTTCACTAATAACAAAATCAGGATCGTTATCCGAATCGTCAATACATATGATGTCTTCAAATGCGTCTTCTGAATTGTCGCTTGTCCACACTAATTCCCTGATCCTTGCTTCAAAATCGGAACCACTCTTACCGACGATTACTTAGGATCGCTTTGATCGACTTCCTGAAGGTTTATCCATAATTTTAACTCTTTTGCTAGCAAACTAAGAATAAATTGGTGCAAATATTATTTGTATATTTGTTCTCTTCAACAATGAAAAAATATAGACAATAGGAAACACCCGGCATCTAAGACCTGAACGAAGAACACGTTACGCGAAACATCCGGTATCAAAGACCTGTATGTTTTTAAAAACATATGTCATTCACAAGACTACCAGCTAGTAACTGAGTCTCGACACCTGGAAATTATGTACAAAGGTTTTGTACGAAGGTACTGAGAGGCGGGTACTCACAACTTCAACAGTGTTGCCAACTCATCATTTTAAAATTCCCTATCGGTCTCTCAGACCGGTGTTTCGGGTAGAGGGTTGAGAAAGGTTTAGATTATTTTTTTCACATTACCATCACAACTGAATAGATTTGGCCTGGTAAATCTTACGTTAGCCTGACTAGTTTATTTCGCTGGTCGAGAAGTGGTGATACTATTTTGGTTGGTGGGTGTATATACATTATAGACCAATGACCACTTGATAACCTATTTTATTTTCAAGAAACTCATCTGCAATGATTACGCGACAACCTAGACGTAATTTTGAAGTTAATAATTTTCCAATTAGCGGCTTTGCTTTACACAGGTTAACCTTTATAAAATCTGTGTTCCAGTACTGTAACATATCGTGCCATTCTGAGGTATGCACCATCATAATTATGTGGATAATAGTGCTCTGTATATGATAGAACATTTTATGTTTCCTTCTATTTATAGGGTAGTTTTAAGTTGTGTTACGTATAATATTCACAGAGAGCATTCGTAAATATTTGTATTACTCATCCCTATTCTACCTATCGGAACCATCTTATGCACACACATTGCGTATACCCCCTAGTATTTTTCAAGGAACGATTGAATTGTGTACTCTTATCCGGGGCCGGTCCAGAGGGGCCCAAACTTGATAGAAGGGATTTTTTTGGAAAGAATTTTCGTTAAATTCTTCCACATTTCCCCTTTCGCTTACACCATGGGTGCAACTACTTGACACCTTTGGAAAG
This sequence comes from Lepisma saccharinum, assembly GCA_022664845.1. Lineage (NCBI taxonomy): Eukaryota > Metazoa > Arthropoda > Insecta > Zygentoma > Lepismatidae > Lepisma > Lepisma saccharinum. The sequence continues at coordinate 7,874 of JAGDQP010031045.1, read as the reverse complement.
CTTGTTTTATTCAGAAGAGAATGAGGTATGAGCTATGACTCTCCGGTGAATAGGGTTGATGCAATAGCTATTTAACTGAGAATATCAAATTTCCTTCAAAATGGCTTTATTTTAAAAGGGTCCACAGGGGCTACTGCGTTGTCCATGTTACCTAATTTCTTGCGTTTTAATATATCTCTGTTATTTCTTTCCAATGGACAACGTTTGATTCAGAATTCCGTGTGACACATTCATGACCCTTCCTGGTAAGTACCCCGCAAGCTGCTCAGTTGTTAGTGTTGCTAAACTATTTCTAAATTGTTTTTGCACTATATTTGATACCTCTCAAATACTATTCAACATATCTCTGCCAAACTTGGCACGAGCCAGTGTTACCGCCTTATTATACAGATACAATTTTTGTTTTTGCTTTCCTGACATGCCTACACCAAATTTGCTCATCAGCACAATACAAAAATAAATAGCTGGTTCAACACTCTCCGAAAAACCACCTCTTTTAAGCGTTACCAATTTTCTTTTTTTAGTTAAGGGTTCTGACCGTTGTAAATTTTTTAGTTTAGATGTATGTTACTTATACAAATCTACATGCTTGCATTAATTTGGCATACGTGTTTCTTATACTGGGCACTAAGAAGTGTTCTGAGTCACCAAAGCTTCCAGTGTTGCAAACCTTTTTTTTTTACATTTTTTTCTATTCGCATTGGTTTATATTCGTATATTCGCATTGGTTTATACACCAAATTTGGCACACGTGTTCATTAGGTACTAGGATAGGTCAAAGAAGCATTCCGGGCCCCGCAGAGGAAACAGTTGCCAATGTTTCAAATTTCCCTTTAAACATTCAATATTTCAACTTGTTTCCATATTGTTTTATTTACCCGCACAAACTTAGCCTTTAGGTACTGGGACAGGTCATGCAGGTGCTCTGTGCACTGCAGATGTCAGTGTCACCAACCCACTTTTAAAATGGCCCAGCTGCTATATTTGTCAACACATTCACCGCCAACGGGCGTTTATATCAGCTAGTACCTATATAATAATGATTTAACGTATTGAAGTGTGAATTATTCAACGCGAAAGAATCCAGTAATGTCCACACAATTTTGTACGTAGCACTTATGCTCAAATATCTCTTGTCATTATATCTGATTTCATCTTTTTATTGTTATATTGTACAAATATCTATCATACGTCACTTGGTGCTCTTTGGTATTCACAGTGTTACCAACTGCCAAGAAATTATCTAAACTCCAATTTCGTGGTGACGTCATAAAAATTGATTTATTGTCATCACTATATATTGCAAACATGACACGTCGGCCTCGTTTGGTAGTTTTACATGTGCAAAACTTAAAAACAAAAAAAACACACTCAAATCACAGCATTTTAGACACGTTATGAGGTAAAATGAGTGGTTTTATTTTTATATTTCCATCCCTTTTGGGATTCTTTCCCCTCTAACTTGCGACCTTCTATATTGGAGATCCTCGGAAAAATATCTTCAAAGATGACACTATTTGTATGCAATCTACCTTCCCTGCAATGTATCTTTCCCCACCTACCACAGCTCAAAGTTGACGGAACAGAACTTTAGAACACCCTGTGTAAGACTCCTAATCTTTTATTTCCCCAAATTGGCTCTTGCTTCTTTTCTATATTACTCTATAGCAGTGGCTCGATTAAATATGAGTCTGGGTCGCAAGCGAGTCGATTACAAGGACTGAAAATTATAGCTTAGCAAGCAGCAGGGCTGGATGATTACCACGTTAAGGAACATTTCTCAGTGTCTGCATATTATATCGGGCGACTTATATTTCTACTAATAATTGCACATTATTAACATCCTATTTACAGTAGACATAAGGTAAACGCACCAGTAATGGACAGTGTATCAGTAATGGACACTTGCAGAGAAAAGGGTAGCACGACACAAAATCGAATGTAAAAAGAGCGAACAACAAAAGAGCGACTCCAGAAAAGCGACTACAAATAGGGCTACTAACACAAAGACCGACTTACAAAATGAGCGACCAACTAAAAGAGCGAATACCGAAAGGACGAATGTCAAAAGAGCGAATGACAAAAAGAGCGACTACTGAAAGGGTGAATGCCCAAAGAGCGAATGACAGAAAGAGCTACTACCAAAAGGGCGAATGCCGAAAGAACGAATGATAAAAGGGGTGAATGACAAAAAGAGCGAGTGACTAAAAGGGCGAATGACAAAAATAGTGAAGGACAAAAAGAGGTAATGCCAAAAGAGCGAATTACAAAAAGAACGGATTACACAAAGAGCGAATGTCAAAAGAGCGAATGACAAAAAGAGCGACTACCGAAAGGGCAAATGACCTTTTGACTTGGGCTCTTTTGACGCGGGGCCATTCTGTCTCGGGCCTTTCTGTCCTCGCCCTTTTGTCTGGGCCCTTCTGAAGCGGTACCGACTCTACAAGCTTATAACAATTAAAATGGGTGCACATACATTGAACAATTAACTCTATTATTATTATTGACTAGTAATAGTGAGTTGAATATCACATAGATATAATTGTGTAACTATAATCTCCATCATAAAACTTACGATTCTTAAATTTTAATATTAGATTTTCGTCTTCAGATCTGGAAGCCCCCAGTTCTTCGTTAGGAACCTTTTCTTTGTTCTTTTTCAGAAAGAAATACACCTTTTAGCGCAGGGCCGCACAAGAAGATACATTTAAAATTTCAAGCTACTGCCATTTAGATAGTTTCAGTTCGATCATGCTGATTTTCACACACAACTAAGTTGTTGCAAATGCCTATTTTTGTACCAAGTTTTGTTCCCATCGGTTCATAATTGAGGATTTTCTAAAAGTTGAAACGGCCACCATTTTGAAACTTTTCTTCCGATCATGAACTTATCCAAGATATTTAGATAACCAATTTTTGTCCCAAGTTTGGTTTAAATCCGTTAAAAATTACGGCAGTTCTCTTTCTTTCTCTCTGTCCCTCAAGGGTAGTTTTCGTGTCAGGGGGTGACGATTAGAGAAATTATACAGAAAATGAAACACAAGATTGCTACACTTATAAATACTCTTACCTAAGTTCAAAAGGATAAATTAAAATCCAATAAATACAAGAATGAACTACATTTATTTACGATTTATATTTTCACCACCGTGAAGTACAGTTTTACGTAACATTTGCTGAAAGATCATTCCTAGAACACCGAAGTTTGGCAAAATACCTTTTCGTTTTCATTGCGAATGATCAGCATATAAATAATAGGTAGCCATTTTACTCATCGTGGGAGCGTTTAAAGAGTTTTTTTCATTTTGCCTTCTTTGCCTATTTTACCTTCTGTTGCCTATTTCTAAATATAATGCCTTTTTCTGCCTTTTAATGCATTTTTGGCATTAAACACAAACAAAAATATAGCAAAGCTGCCTTTGTCGCCAATTCAGAGGGGAAAGAATTGTCTAGGGGTGATTCTTTAAGTATTTAAGCTGACTTCGTGTATCGCCTCTCATTTACTTTCGTCACTGCTCAATATTTTCTGAACCTGGTACAATGCATGGCATTAAGACCTGTCACTGGCTGATGGCCTGGCAGCTCACGCATACTACGCTTTGTTGCCATAAGCAATAATAAAACTTCAGAAGAAAGGCGAGAAACTGATGACAACGGTGGATATTGTGTCAGAAACAATAAACAAAATGCTGAAAGTGTTAGAACAAATCTGTAATGGGTGCAAATAAGGATCTAGAGTAAATTAATAATATGCAGTGCACTTAAAGGTGAAAATTGTCGTTGATATGAACCCGTGAGTAATGCTCTCTATTACGTAAACTTTTCTTTCTTCTGTGGGCATTGAAATATCATTTTCAAAAGTGAAAACCGTTCTCAGAGACAGAAGACTTAATATGTACTGAAAAAAACACAAAAAAAACACCTACTTGGGGAGGTGTGCAACCAACAAAGAACATCGTGATGTGGTGTAGAATTATATACTTAATATAGGATATTCAAAAGAATAAGGGTAAATCATATTTTAAAAAATATATGCGTATATATAATGCCTTTTTAAGTGCATATTTCAGAAATAATGAATGCTTTCTTGCCTGCCTATTTCAAGTAAAATAAATGCTTAAACTTCCAATCGTTAATCATTACATATATCAAAGTTACTACTATTTCGAAATAATTGTTTTCAAGACTGCAATACACAAAAAACTGGTGATAAAACTGAAGTTCTTAACGACTATCGTTACATATGGTTTCGCAACAAAACGAATCGATATTTTCTCTCTTTCACATATTCTGACCTCTTTGAAGTAAAGGACATTTCCGTTTTCACCGTCCTTATATATTTTACAACTTGTTTATGTACATCAGATTAAATAACATATAATGTTTTTGAAATTTCAGCGCTACGGTTTTTCGTTACGTAGAAATATAGCATGAAATGCTGAGAATTCAATCTTCTACGTCATACAACGAAAATCGTCCTCTGATTGGTTTGTCGTAATCAATCCGTACTATTTCCAAAGTTATATGCTTCTCCCTATGTTAAGTTCCTTATTCAGAAGTTTGAAGACGAAAAAAAAAGAGAAACAACATTTACATCATCACTTAACGAAATAATTAATGTACAAATCTACAGAACACACTTCAATAAGTTAAAACACCAAAACATGTTTTTGATAACAGAAATTGCTAGTAAAAATGACAACTTGCAGTCTTAACTTGTAGTGATATTCTTATTGCTGGCTTGTATCACTTTCAATGTCTTGACAATTTGGCGCAATTGGTTGGCACATGCAACTTTTTACCTTTTTAGACTTTCACCTGAGGTTGTTCGAATCCTAACAAGGCCATGTTTTATTTTACTTCACGAAACACAAGAGTGTCTTCAATGTAAAAGTTTCAATTTACGTTTTTGTTTCTTACATGTTTTTATTTTTTAAAATGACATATTAAAACTATTCAATATATTCACGGGCTACAAGTAGTACGTTAAATTGTTAATAGATGGCAGTAACGAGCACAATTAATTCATGTGCTTTTAAGTTCTTGAAAAATGCTTCACTAGTATTCATTAAAAAAGTATACGATTGTCGAACTTAAAAACCCACATTTATTTTACAGAAAAAAATAGGTAATTCTTTTTAAATACACGAGTTCTAAAGAGCATTATTGGAAGATATCTTATGATTTAATCATGAAACAAGAGCTGCTATAAATTAGTGTTGAAGCTACCAAAATATATCAATATCTTAAAAAAGTATTAAAAGTAAAAATCAATTTTGAATGAATAAAACGAACTAAATGACTTGTTAAGGCATACAGAAACGCTATTCACCACTTATACTATTTCCTTCGATCCATTTTTGCGATCTCTTTTAAACAATACCTACTAACAAATCAAATACCATCTGTATGGTAATGACAAGTAGTCGGCAGACTGATTACGTCATAACATGGCGGCGCCCGATTAAGCGCAAGGCTGAGACTGTTTCGAAGCAAGGCTTTATAACTCTTGATAAATGCATCACAGAAAGAAAAGAAAATGTTTTGCGTAGTCTACCTTAACAGAAGAATTTTTATTGTAATAAAAAAATACTACCGGAAATGTCCATTACAACCATAAAAGTATTCCTAATTTGTAATAATTTCGGGAAGCCAGTTAACATATCCTGTTTGTTAAAAGCATACAATTTCACAATTAAACAACAAACAATTACTAATAATTTTGAATAAGCGAACAATTATACAAATAGATAGATAGGGCACCTCGTTATGATAATGAGGTGGAAACACTAGACAGGAACGTAGTTAACCGCAGTTAGCAAGTAAAGACCATAAGATCGTTCGATTGTAGAGAAAAATCGTGCTTATGTGCCGGTAACTGCACGTCATAATTTTAAACTGAAGTTAATAAACACATTTCTAGAAAACAAAATGCTAATTATTATCCAATGAATTTAAACCAAACTAAATTTCCAATTTATAGCCGAAGTAAAGGTCAAATGCAAAGTACAGCAGCGTTCTTTCACGCTAACGTTAACCTTCTCTCCACTTTTAAACAATGCGTTAAACTAGCAAAAAAAAAGTGAGATATTAAGTAAGAAATACAATATTTAATAAAAAAAATGGCTATGCACTGTGACGTAATGTAAGTGAACTTTTTTGTTGACTTAGCTAGTATTTCTATGTAGTGCAACTAAAATAAGAAACTTCGTATTCATTAAATATGCCTATTGCCTAAAATACAGACGTTCGGGACGTCAGAAACCTACTACATTGTCTATTGTTTAAGACTTCAATAAAATGAAGCATGACTAAATAATTGAACAGAGTTATGCATTACTAGACCAATCGCCATTTCTTAATTTTTTTATAGGCGTTTTCTGTTGGGAAATATGAACTACTTTAAAAATTCACTGTCAATGTATTGGCAACGGTTGCCAAGAAATATTCCTAAAGATTATGTAAGTGCTTATGAACTGCAGGCTGAATTATCCCATAACGAATTTTTGGCACTTGGTCTAGTGATGCACAACGCTGTCCAATTATGTAAGCAAAATACATTACGAAACTATGGATATTATTCGAGCTCAAATGGAAAATTAACAATAAAAATATTCTAACACTATTGATTATTGGCCGGTGCTAAATTAAACTACATTTAGGTTTTAGTATTATTGGACGCTTCCTTACATTTTATAAGTTTTTCAAGTATATTCATTCGTGATAGCCAACCCTTGTACTCATTACCGAGCATACTCTGATTAAGTAAAAACTACTCACCGTAGTTAATTACAGCACGAAACGTAATCGAATATCTCAATATTAGAAATGGGTGTCTTTACCATGTCATGCTAGAAAAAACACAATGTTGTAGTAGTTAAAACTTATCCTACACCAACCCAGGACTCTATCTATTAAGATATCTGCCGGCTGATGTGAAGCTGATGAAACCAACTCTTGAGAAATAAAGTATTTTTCTACAGCAATGCGTTTAAAATAAAATAAAATATGTCGCATGTGAGAATGGATTTAACCATTAGAATCTAATTAAAGTGTAAAGGATCGTGCAAAACATTACAGTTTTTGATTTCCTACTGAATTGAACAAGTCACCATATGACCAAATTATGCCTATTGGCATTCGCCCTTGCGGTAACCGTTCTTTCGGCATTCGTCCTTTTGGTAGTCGTTCTTTTTGTCATTAAGTCTTTTGGCATTCGCCCTTTCGGTATTCGCTCTTTTTGTCATTCACTCTTTTAGTTTGTCGCTCATTTTGTAAGTAGGTCGTTGTGTTAATCCCCCTATTTGTAATCGCTTTTCTGGAGTCGCTCTTTTGTCGTTCGCCTTTCTTACATTCGGTCTTTTGTCGTGGAACCAGAGAAAAGTTGTAAAATACGATATTCGTAAGGGCGGAAATCATTTCACCTACATGGAAAATTTAATATAGTATGTTCTGATGCCACTGAATATTATTTGCTCGTCATTGGCTTCATCTGATATTTCTGACATGATGTTGAAATTAGGTCCATGGTTGCACCTACTCTTCCATGTATTCTGTTTAGTAAGTGATTAAGGCGAGTGCTTTTATTTCTTATGCACGAAATTACAAATACGATTACTTTTATTGTTCTACACTATTATCCATTACGAAATGTCTCGATTTCGAGTATTTAAATGACCAAACAATTTATAACTTGGATCTCTTATGCATAGCAGGGGGTGTCCATTACCGGTACGGCAAAGTCAGTTTTTGTTCAGTTATGGACACTCACTATTCATTTCTGAGTTGAAATCAAAATCCTTGATTGATGGAGTTGTTATTAACTTCCTAAGCGAGCTGATGAGCTTCTAAGGACGAGACTTACAGTTTTGCTA
>JAGDQP010031044.1:779-22181 GCA_022664845.1 Lepisma saccharinum | reverse complement strand
GTTCAAGAATTTCAGGTGGGGAAATTTGTCCCTGTGTGATGAATCCCGCAGTGGGTGCCCACAGGCCGTAAATGACGAGGCTCTGAAGGCGTTGATAGAGTGGTACAGCAGTAAAACATGTGGTGAGCTTGCCGAAAGCATCCACATTTCTTATAAAGTACTTAAGAGTTCACCTACACAGCATAGGGAATGTGTACAAATTGAGCAAGTAGTTACCCCACACACTATCGGAAGCCAACAACTACCAACGAATGACAGCCTGTTTGTCGCTGCTTTCTTGACATTGCAACACACACACACATTCGATCGAGTGTTCACCAGTTACAAAAAGTAGGTTATGTATGAGACCCCTAAGCGTGTCAGACGTTAGTTGTTACCGCGGGATCCTGTGCCCTGCAGCACAATACCACCTCTACACGCACGTAGGATGATACTCTGTATCTGGTGGAGCAGTCCCCAAGTTGTGCACTGCTACCACCGGACCAAAACATCACTGGAGACCTATACTCACAGAAGTTGGAACATGTGAAACAGGCATTGCAGCAAAAAGTGAGTCACAAGGGTCTGCTTCTCCTTACCTACAATGTCAGGTCACATGTGACGCGGGTGGTCATGGATACCATACAGCGACTTAACTGGAAGACTCTGTACAATTCATCCTGCTCCCAGGACCTTGCGCCAACAAATTATCACCTCTTCCATTAATTGGACAACTGCCTTCGTAGAAAATACTTCGCCAATAAGTCAGACTTGCCGAAGGCTCTCAGTTATTTTGCGTCCAATATCCCCGAGTTTTACTCCTAGGGAATTGTGCAGCTCCAGAAACGTTTGTAAAAGGTGATGAATGCCGATAGGGATTACTTTGAGGACTAAAGGTAAGTAATATTGTGTCTACATCTTTCTGTTTTTGACTCTCAAAACCAGAAAGAGCTATTTGGTTATCTTGTAGGTTTTCATGGTAGAGCAGTAGCTTAAAGACAAACATCACTGTGAATGTTATATACCGACTGAAGTGATGTAAAAAACAATAAACTGTTGATTTGCTGATGTGCTTTGTTACTGTTCTGTTATAAAAGGGGTTGGATGGCAAATTGGTGTAAGTCAATAATTGCTTGCCTGAAATGTTTATTATACTATATACAATAAATGCTACAAATATACCCAGTGGTGCACTTCTACAGAAAAGTGCCCTGGTAGTACTACGTCCTGCTCTGTAAAAAGTTTTCTCTAGACATAAAAATACATACAATTTTCCAAAAAGGCCCTGGCGTCGCCAAGGTCCACCAGGGCTAAAACACACCACTGGTTATGCCTATAGCGAGTCTTCAAAGATAAACGTCCCGTTATATAGGCGTACATCTATATTTGTAGGATTGCCTGTATTTATTTTCGTATTGTCTCATTGTCAGTATCGGGACATTACAAGCACCACTTTCTTTTCCAATCCCTCAATTATGTTATATGTGACTCAAATTAGAGGCATTCTGTGTATATATTCTGAAACTTTGCACTTTCCGAGATGGTACCATACCTTGCCGGAACTTCTATATCAATTTTAATAAAACTCTCAATATCTCAAAATGTCTTCAAATTGACTTAAACCACTTTGTCATCCAACGGCTCACATAGTGATATGCGGCCTTTACAGGGTAAAGCAAGGAGGAGGTTGCATAAATGAGGTTGTGTCTCATGAAATGAACGTATCTACTTCTAACACTACAAAGAACTCTGAATGTGCAGGGCTACACGTGTTTCCTAAATCTCATAAACAGTTCAGTCATTGCCTTTTATTTTACTAGAAAGTCAAAACAGCACATAACAAAGAGAGTATTGATGTCGAGTATGTGATTGAGAATATGTACTGGCCTACAGAGTCTAAGTCTCAATTCCACAGAACCCCTAAGGGATGGTTTAAAACGTCGACTCTGAACCAAACTTGAACGATCAATATATAGCCTATTGTGACTGCAATCTTCTGAAGAATAGAATACCACTCCCCATAAATATATCAGGCATCTGGCGTAGTGTAGGCTCTACTAAAGGCATGAGACGATAGGTCCGGTATTCAACGTCCCTATCAATATCCAATGTTCGGGAAGTTATAGAGGGAACTATCTGACAATAGTTCTCCTTAAGAGTCCGGGTACTTTTGCTCGAATAGAATACATTTAAACTTGAAGGAGCTTCTGAATTTCTATGGTGTACAGCTTTTGTAAACGAGGACTCCGATTTTTTGGCTAATGTTCCCTACAGAATTGGAACTCGAAACCAAGCTAACATTCTGGACAGTGAAAGGTCCGAGTATATTCATACTGTACTCTATATCCTAAGCACTGATGTTCTTGTTATGATTGTAGGCGCTACAACCTCAGTTTAGCTTCCTGCATTCGTTTAAATCGTTTTCTTCTTTCTAGCATTTCCTCGTCTTCGCCATCTTCCTCGCCCACTTTGACTTTGAACATCTATACCCGGTGGTGGATAGGGGAATGCCGACCAGATATGGTGGGTACCCTTAAATACTCGGGGGTGGCTCAAAATCAGTACTGTTACCTTGCAGTTAGTTGAGGGATCTACAAAGGGTAGGGGAAGATAGCCTCAAACAAAAGTATCATGCTGAAGGGAAGCAACTTCATCATTAAAACCCTAAGGCTAAATATCAATGAGATTGGAAACGCTCAGAGATATACAGAAAACGGTATCTTGAATGTCTGCCTTTACTGCGATTTTGTGGAGCTGACAAATCTACACCGCTAAAGCATGTCAAGAAATAGTAATAGATGGATCATGGATTCTCTTGAAGTAAAATATTCTGGAGGCAAATTAGTCCCTCATTCGGATGGCTGGGCGGGCATTGCTTCAGGGGACTCCAAGAACAGGATTAAGAAAATCATTAGAATAGGAACGTGGAACGTACAAACGTTATACAAAACGGACGTTTCTCAAGTGGCGATACGCGAAACAGAGAAGTACGAGTTGGACATATTATCGATACAAGAAGTCCGGTAGAGGGCTCTTTTTACTAAGTGGGAATTGTCTCACCATTTCGGAACAGTATTCCTAATTAAGAACAGTATCCTTCCGGCGGTTCAGAGTATAGAGTTCGTAAACGAATGACTTTACAATACGTACTCAATGGGGAAATACGATTTTAATAAATATCTATTTTCCGACTGAGCTGGCTAACGATAACGACACAGATACATTTTACGAGGAGCTAGGAAGATTGTTTCACCGATGACCGAAATATAATACGAGATTTGTGTTGATGATTTCATGGCTAAGGTAAAGAGGGAGGAAAACTATAGACCTATTATAGGCAAATACAGCCTTCACGAAATCAGTTACAAGAATGGAGCAGGACTGAAAATTTCGCGATGTCGAGAAACCTACTAGCAAAGAGCACGTACTTTGAACACAAATATACATGGAAATCTCCAGATGGAAAACTCTCAACAAGATCGATCACGTGTTAGTAGATTGACAAAGACACTAACGTAATGGACGTTAGGTTTTACAGAGGAGCAGAAGGTGACACCAAGCATCACTTAGTGATCACAAAATTGAGGACAAAGTTGTTCATCTCGAACAGAGCAGGCATAGGATCAAAACAATTGAAATTCGAAAATAAACGATTAGATTCTCCAAGCGTAAGAGTAGGTTCCCAACTGAAATCTCAAATAAGCTCGAAATCTTAGTCGAATCTGGTAGAAATTAAGATGACATTAATAATGAAATTAATGTAAATGAGATGTGGGGCCAATTCGTGATAGAGTGAAGGGAGCAACAAAGGAACGTTTAGTTGAGAAGAAACAGAAGAAAAACAATCCTTCATTTGATGAAGAGTGCCTTAAGTTTCATGAGGAAGGAAACAAGCAAGGCAACGATGGCTAACTAATAAAAGCGAAACAAATGCCAACCACTACAGTAACGCCAAACGGAACGCCACACGCAGGTTCAGAAACAAAACTCGAGAACACCTGACGCAGAAGTTTCAGGAGATAGAGGAAAACAGCAAGGCATATAACATACGAGATCTGTAGGAGTTGTAGACTCGTTATTAAAAGGTTACCAGCCTACATTAGGGATGATTAGATATGAATGTTCAAGCAGATCAGATTAAGATTTTGTGTTCATTTTCAACTATTAATCTCGTTAATTTGGATTTTGAGTGTAGTACAAAAGATTGTTTATGATCATAAGAAATGTTTGTCTCTTGAATCCGACCGCACACCCTTATCACCTGATTTGAATCCAAAAAAAGGGTTAAGACACTTGAGTCGACTCTTATTGGATACTTCCTTCCCACAGAATAACTCATCAAAATCCTCAGAAAAATGTTGCAATTGCTCTAACTTAACTCGACGAACAAACACTTCATTGACTTCTTCCATGGTGAGTTCACAATGTTGCCGTTCATGTCTTGGTCTTCTAACATTGTTGATAAACCTCAAACAATACGCCATAACTTTCTGCAGCTTCTTTAATCTCGAAAATCTTCTCACGAAATCGTCTGTATTTATTGTGGACACCAATATCAAAGCGGTCTTCTTTCATTCTGGCAGTTCCGCAGGTTCAAGCCTTGCTGTAGACTCGTCCCAATTTTCTTCTTCTTCCTGTACAAATGATGGCCCACGCCACCACAAGCTGTTGTTTAGAATACCTGAAGACATTAAACCTCTACTTAAAATTTCACAAGCGTTGTTTTACTGGAAACATGTCTTCATTGGTAATTTCTAGTCAATTGTTGAATTTCAGCCACTCTGTTAGAGACAAACGTTTTCAGCTGAGGACGCACTGATCCAAATTAACACTATTGTTGAGTCTGTCCATAAGATGATTGGTGTATCCTTAAGGCATAGAACTTCCACTACCTTATTAATGAGCATTGTCAAAAGTAAAGCCACACATAATTCCAGCCTCGGTATTGTCACTGTTTTGAAAGGCGTTACGCGATATTTTGAACAAAGCAAATTAACTGTAATTTTGCCATCCTTGTCCTTTGCTCTGAGATACGCAGAGGCCCCGAAGCCGAGTTCACTTGCATCTGCAAAACCATGTATGTCCATTTCTGCATTTGATCCACCTATACATTTTCTAGGAATGGTCACTTCTTGTACAATACATATTCCAATTCTTCTTAAAACTGTTCCCATTGTGTATGTAATACAGTAGGTAAGGATTCATCCCAGCTCAACTGCAGTTGCCACAAGCGCTGTAAAAGGATTTTTACTTTCAATATCACAGGTTCTAGCAGAGTAATTGGATAAAAAAAACTTGCTATTATACTCAAATGTTGAGTTTTGTTCACATTTTAAAGTGAACCAGGGCACCAAACAATCTACAAATTTTTCGTTTTCTGCTCCTCATCTGTTTAGAATTCGAAACATGCTTCTCGAAGTTCGACGGGAGTACAATTTTCTGAGAGTAAAACCCTCCCCATTTGCATCAAAATTACCAATTCCTCTTGTATTCGCTTAAGTTTTTCTTTATCATTTGTTCCCGTTAGCAAATTGTCAACGTAGAAATCATTTAGGACCACTTCTGCTGCTAATGGGTAAGTCTGTCCTTCTTCCAATACTAGCTGCTGTAGTCGCCTCTAATCGCCAGGAAAGATGCAGGAACCGTGCTATACGTTACAGTGTTGAGTTTGTATGTCTTGAATGTTTTTTTTAGGATCATCACGCCACACAATTTTTTTATTCTTTTTATCTTCGAGATGCATCAAAATCCTCCTATACATTTGTTTTATATCGGCGACTAATACATATTCATGTAGCATGAACTGTATTGACACACCAGGCGTCGTTTTGTAAGAGACATCGAAAACTACTCGAAGACGCGTAGTACTACTTCCCCCTCATTTATGACATTGTGATGCGGTAAATCATACCCATCTTCATTTTCTTCATTTGTTTCTTCCATATGCTTTAAGTCTTGATATTCTTGATTGAAATTTACGTACGCTACTTTTCTTTCGATGCTTTTGTACAATTTATTTTCCATGGAGAGAAATCTGCGGATTGCTATATTTCTTGAATCATCTAATTGTTGCACATCGCACTTAAACGGTAACCTTACGATAAACCTTCCCGTTGCGTCTCGTTGAAATGTTTTTTTTGGAAATGTTATTCACATCTTGCCGGCCGCTTCGTACATTCTTCCATGTTCCTAAAATCTTGAAGTCTTTCATCTAATCTTCTCATGACGGTTAAATAGCACAAACTGCATGTTGTAGCAGGCTGATGTTCTGCTTTTCCTACAAGAACCCATCCCAATGCTGTTTTTTGAAAGGTTGGTAACCCTGGCCCTAGCTTGATCTGCCCTATATGTATGCAAAATTTAGTGGAAATCGATGCATGCATGTACGACGCAAGACTAGGTGTACATTCGGATTTAAAAAAAATCCATTGTTGAGAGTCATTGAATCATTATTTTACTGTTTTATAACAAAATAATAAAAAACAATGTGGTTGTTGTGCCACACTCCAACCTTTTCAGTAGCCGCCATTGTATATATCAGTCACTTTACTGAAAAATATCCGGAAATCAACATACTGGTGCATGGCAATTTTTAATATCGATTCTGACCGAAATGAGAAACCGTTTGCATTCCAGAACATTTAAGGATAAGATTATATACTAATTTTCCAATGGATTTAAAAACAACATAATTGTGCATCTGAGTTCATTTACGAATACAAATAATTTTGAGTGAATAATTGTTCAAATATATCAAGTGTTGCTAAATTTTTAACAGTGTAAATAACTATCACATGTCAAACTTTATAGAAATATTACAAAATAAAAATATTAATAGTCTTTACTTTATATTTCTCTTGTTTATTTTAGGAGGGTATTTCCTCTTCGTGGCTTGACTCCAGACGGCTACCGCACGTTGGTAATAAGCTGCCCAGATGCTGCAGCAGATTTTAATGTTCAGGCTACAATTATCATGGGCACACTCATGATGGATTATTTGTACAAGTTTGACAATCTTCGCAGAGGATGTGTTCTTTTGTTTGATTTTGGAACCATGACACTTGCACATTCTACAAAATACACAATAGCAGAACTGCGAAAATGTACCAAGTGCTTTCTGGTAAGTATCACCAGAACTTTTGAACAGATGATCAAATAACGAAACTTTATAGTGGTTTACTGGTAGGTAATGGATCTCAAAGTAATCTGGAAACCAAAAGTTTTTCATCTTTTTGTACTGAGCTCTTTTGATACTAATAGAAAAATAACTCTAATGAGTCACAAGACTGAAGCTAGGATTTTCGGAATGGTTGGCTGAGATGTACTTACACTGGGATCTCCGGACGACTTGTAGAATAACACCAGATAATTCTGTCGGTTTGGAACTCTAGGTTGTTCGCAGAGCATCGCAGACTCTGAACTAACTTACCTGCTTGGAGATCTAGATGGATCGTAGAGCTAGATAAGCTCCAAACTAGTTACAAGGAAAAACAAGAAAGTAAGATTAATGATAATTTGTTTACTTAAGAATTCTAGATGTCTCGTTGATCTGTTCACGAAGAGCGGATTTACAAATGATTATATGCAGTTATATAGGTTTTCAAACAGAGTAAAGCGGCTATACATAATTAAATAAAACATAGTTCTATTAGTTACAACTAATGAAATCGAATGATTAGCAAATTAGTTCAATTTACAAGAATAATATTAGTTCTCTCATAACAGACATATATATATTTCATTTTACATATTGCTTTATAAAATACTCTGAGTCAAAATCTGTGAATCAATCCTTACATATTGCAAAACATTCGGCTACAAAATTAATAGAATCACATGAAACGTATTACAAGGCAATTTAAAAAGTTTTTGCTATTCTAGAACAGTGATAAAGAAATTGACCACGATGTTATTATAACGTCTGGAAACAATTAACCCTTGGTGAATGGAAATTTCCAATAACATATAGAGGCATAAATATATGCATAGCTAATAGACATGGTCCATTTCAAAACATATTTTTTCTAACGTCGCTTCCGCAAATGGTACCAATTATACGTTATTTAACATGTACACACATGCGTCTCCCTTTATCAGAATCCCTGATTAAAGTGATACACAACATATCTACATTTCTGTATTTATTTTTGTTTCACATTTCTACATGCACCAACATATTTTTTTGTACAACTTCACAAGAATATTGGCAATACAAAACTGTGAAATATTATTAAAACTTTGCACTGTGATCAACATAATATATGTACAAACTAACTGTACGTGTCACTTCAACGTGGTAGTTTACTGTTTTGCAATTTTACAGTGTATTACTTCATCCCGGATTACGGTACTGTGGATGATTGGATGGTGTTATTTGTGCGGGAACGATACGTAATAACACAAACATCAGTGCTATTTTGTCAAATTTTATACACAACGAAATCTCACATTGAGCAACCTACTTCGCACCTAACACGAGCTCCCGGCCATAAGCAAGGAAATGTGTTTTCATTATATTGTATTTGTAGGTATTGCGTGCTATAGGCATTGAAAAAAAATATTATGATGATACACAAGCATGATCTCAAATGTACAAGATTTGTGTGTGTGTGTGTGAGAGAGAGAGAGAAAGAGGGGAAGGGGAGTAAAGTTTCCAGCTTCAGTCAATTTCCAAAAGTCCGTTTTATATTTATTTTAATTACAAGCAAACATACTGATGGGGTAAATAATAATTAGATGTTTTTCTTCCGTCATGATGATAATGTAAAAGTATGTTTACATGCAAATTTTGACCACTCGAGTACAATTGCTTTGGGAGATATCGATGATCGAAAAGTGAGACTCTGTCCGTGGAGAGTTATCAAAAAGTGTGAAAATACCCTTTTGTTTTAAAATTGATGAAATAAATGGAAAGTAACCACACAGCAATGGGTACTGGGTGGAAGGCGCTACGTGTTGGAAGGTATGTTGTTCATTGCCGCATGCTGAGATCCGACATATTGAATCCCAACCGATTTTTTTTATTGGAAAGCGGGTCGTGTAATATGTCATTCTCGAATGGTATTTTATGAGAATTAAGCTTCTGAAGTCAGTTTTTCTCGTAAATGTGTTGTTATGAGAGATAAGGGTATATCACACAAGTACGGCGTAGTTACCTATAGCATGTAAACACCCATTTCGTTCTGAAATAAGGAAGGTAATGAAACCTAAATTATTTCTGGGTATAGTGCCGTATCAATATGGACTTGCATGCATTTAGGTTCCATTTGCCTTCGTTATTTCAAAACGAAATGGGTATTTTCTGGCTATTATATCGTTTTCCTATTGTCACATACCCTTATCTTTCACCATGATACATTTACGGCAAAACTGACTACAGAAACTTATTTGCCGAAACCTTCCATCCTAGAATGACTGGGGATGGATTCGAGCGAGTTCGAGTCGAGTTTTCGCTAAACTCGACTCGACTCGTAAGAGAAATCTTTCAACTCGACTCGACAAATATTGTCCAACTCGACTCGAAACTCGACTCGAAATTCACTCGAGTTTCGAGTCGAGTCGAGCTAAAACGAGCCAAATCGAGCCAAATCCTACAGTATGTATCTATGCTGTCTTCTTGGGATAGCCAAAATTACCGGACAACCAGATGACAAATTATCCGGTATCTATTTAACCATCCGGATTGTATGCATCATCCAAATATTACCCGTTATCCGGATATTAGCCGACATCCGAAAATTATCCGCTATCTCTCCGGATATTACATGACGTCCCCATATAGCCCAGTCATTAGGTACGTTTGGGGTGCAAACGGTTGAGAAGTTTTAAAATTTGGCACAATTGTACACTTCAGAGCTCTAACTATAATGCTAAATTTGTAAACTTGGATTAGGGGACAGCCGCTCGTGCCGCCATTTTGAATCAAAAAACCAAATTTCGTTTATTTAGCTAGAGCGATTCGGCCTAGGTACTGTTCTTTTTATATATATCGGGTCTATATTATTTATCCGCCATTTTGGATTGAAGATGACGATTTTCTCCAAATTTTGCAATTTTCCCGTAATCTACTCTTGATGAAACATCAGCATATCGTTTGTCTAGCTTTAGTGGTTTGGACAGGGCATACTTTGCATATATATAGATGTTTTTCCGCAATTTTTTATTCAAAATGGCGACATTTTCAAAATTCTTATATAAGTAACTTTGTAGAAAATGTACATTGCAAATCCACCCCAATTTTCAATTTAAAAAAACTCTAAAACCTACAGGATCTATGCTAAAAGCTGCCTTTTAGCCGCCATATTTCAAGATAGCGGCGCGAACGGCGGTCCCTCAAAGTAAAAAAAATAGCCTTATAGTTAGGGCCCCCAAGTGTACACTTCTGACAAATTTCAAAACTCCTCAACCTTTTGCACCATAATACCCTTTTTTATGTCTCTAATAGCTGGACTAATATCCGTTATCCGATGCCGACCCGGTGGCCGAGCGGTCTGCGGTGGTAGGCCATCGGCTCGAAGGTCCCGGGTTCGAGTCCCGGCAGGGGCATGGGTGTGGATTTTAACAGCTAAAGGCTAATCGTGACGGGCCGATGTCCAAAGTTACTGGACTGGCTCATATAAAAATAAAGTTTACCAAAGTTTACCGATGAGTAGTTATCCATCCTATATCCGGATAATCTTCTATCCAGATTTGGCCATCTCTTGTCTTCCCGTTTAGCCAATTCCGTTTCACCTAACGAGGAATTTTGACGTCATCAGTGCACAGCGTTATTATGTTTTTCGAAAATAAAATCCTGTTTTCTTATGTTTGGTTAAACTTCACAGGGCCGATCCAGAAGGGCTGAATATTAGAAAAACCTAAATTGTGATAAACAATAGTAGACCCTATTAATTGCGATTTTAAAAAAAAATCAACAACCTGTCCAGCATCTTTTCTCGCTATCGCTACTCGGTATCTTACCATGGATTGGCGCTGTGATTAAGCCAATATATTTCCTTCTATTAACTTTTGACTTCTAGAGTGACCAGTTAAAAATTAATTTCTTTTAATTATTATTATTATACCGCAGCACTATTTAAGTTTCTAGGAATTAATAATTTATGAATGTATTTATCCATTTAACAAATTCCAAATTATTCAGATTCAATTTAACGCTGAATACTTTACAATAACAAGAAGGAGAGGAAGGATTTGAGAAGGCATCGGCTAAGGCCT
Organism: Lepisma saccharinum; assembly: GCA_022664845.1. Classification (NCBI taxonomy): domain Eukaryota; kingdom Metazoa; phylum Arthropoda; class Insecta; order Zygentoma; family Lepismatidae; genus Lepisma; species Lepisma saccharinum. The sequence continues at coordinate 10,988 of JAGDQP010031044.1, read as the reverse complement.
GTACTGAAGATAGCATTCTGTCATATGCATGGTAGTACAGTAAAATCCTGGAAAACTCCATTCAAGATCTCCAAACATTTTTCCCCTCTCACTTTGACAAATACAGATTTCCTTTTGGCCATCAATTGCAAAGATGCTGATTGGAACTCCTCACGAATGCTGAGAGAGAGAGAGAGAGAGAGAGAGAGAGAGAGCAAGAACAATTTGTTCCTGTATATCGACCTCCTTCTTTGTACGTACCACAGTTCTGCTTGTACTCAGCAGATGTGGAGACAAAATGTTTATTGCAAAGTCTCCGAAAGAATAATTGAAGAACCAGATCTGAGTTGTTCACAATGATTTTAGCGGGCGACCGAAAAAGGTCATCATAAATCAGTTGTCAACAATACTTCTCCCGCACTCTTGTAACCGTAGTCCAAGTGTTTTTATAACTTCCGTTAAAATTCGCAAGGACAAGTACGGTCAAAGATAATACTGCTCCCGCCCAAGAATGTCAAAGAATCCAACAACAAAGGTATCTTTTTCATCTATATCGTCAAAAATCCACCCAAGCATCTGTTTCACAAACACGATACGATTCTGACACAATGATCAGGACGTTGATTTTGGAGAAAACTTCAAAAAAATAAAAATGACTAAATATATATGAGCCTCCTGCGTAGCCTAGTCGGTAGCGCGCTCGACTTCAGTGATGCAATTGGGGAACTGCTGTGAATAAAAGACAGTGGCGATCACAGTTTGGAGCTCTCCATTCCCAACCTGTCTGGTCAGCGTGGGAACAGTAGACCAACTGCTCCCTCCGGGGAGAGGCCTCATCCAGTAGTGGATCTAATATGACTGTGATATATTTATAAACATCTTAACTGACGGTGTTTTTCGTGTCAGGGGATGATGAAAGGAGAAAGTACATAGAAACTTTCCGGAATTTCTGACTTGAGAGTCTCTGCATTAGACACATTTCTAAAGAAATCTACCTAACATGTAAAATAATCGCCCCCCATAAATTCCCCCTCCGCTATAAATTTCTATTGCTGTTGGTTTTCTTGACCTGATGATGTTTTCATTCGATTCAGCGTATCAAAAAACCTATAAATCGACGCCTCACACGCCTATTTCACGCAACAATGGAATTCCAGTACTTTCCCCCTACCGCCTCAAAAACACCCTTCCCCCTAGAATTTTTATGCTCTATTCGGTTTTGTGAATCTCACGTCTAAGGTAATTTATTACCAAAGTTTCACGAATGCAGGAATTTTTCGATTTTGGGGTCTATTTTTGGCTTATTTTACCTGCACTAAAAACGAGCTAAAACGAGTCGCTCGAGCGAGCCAAACATCAAACTCGACTCGACTCGAAACTCGACCGAAAAACAGCGACTCGACTCGAGAAAATTACCTCCGGCTCGACTCGTGTCCATCCCTAAGAATGACATATTACACGACTCTCCTTACATTTAAGAAATCAATCAAAACCCAATATGGTGGACTGCAAAATGGCGGCTATGAAGAACATATGTATATTTTGTGTTCGAAGATATTTCGTATTATAATCTAAGAAAAATACCACTTTAAAAAGAACCGTGTTGTAACTTGCAATCCTATGTTTCAAGCCTTACAAATTACATTTCAATCAATCTTTTTACATACCGAGTAACCAACATTTGTATAGATTAACATTTCCAGTAAGATAGTGTACTGAGAAGCAACAAGTAGACACTGATACACTAACAAAAATAATTTACTAGAAAGACTCTGCTACTTTTAATTTAAGCGCATGGAAGACTACACTTTATTTTTCTCATTTCATTGTGCACAGTCATATCAGTGCTAAGGCTATATAGCAAAGTTGAATTCAATATGTAACACAGTTCATATGTTTTAGAAGAAATACGCTAAAATATGCTCCTTTCGAAGAAATCTTTACGAGAGGATACGTTTAAAGTTTAACAATACTGTTTCGTTTTATTGGTCTATGTTTGGACGTTTTAGAGTATTTCATTCTGTTATTTGGGTCTGTGATTTGAAAGCAGGTGGGCCAGTGTGTATGTTTTGTTGTTATAATAGAAGTCATACAGAGTGAAAAGTATAAGACAACGTGGTCGTGAATCACTGACAAGCAACCACTGGGAAATTTGCGTTTTAGCGTTGTGACTACCATATTGGGCAGCTAATCCGGTGACCTGGGTTCGGTTCCCGGTAGGGTGATATTTTATGTTACTTTTTCGGAAAGATACCTTTTTATACATATACGCTTTTTCAAATTTTATAAAGTTCAGTAACCATTGGTTAGGTTAAGTTAGAAAAAGTCAGGTTAGGTGGATTTTCTATGTATACGCCATCCTCTCTAGTTTAGGGCAGCGATAACAAGTGACTCTTTCGTCAGATTCTAAGTTTAATAATACCTTTTACTCTGAACGAGTCGTGTTACAATGAAGAGAGGCGAATTTGGAATCACGACGCTATTTGTCATACTGAAAGGACTGGTACCATTTGTAAAGAAAATAGAATAATCAGGATGTCTACAAAATAAAAATAAAAGATTAAGGCCAGTTTGAAAAAACGAATGAAGAAGCAGATCGTGCCTGTAAAACGAATCAAGAAGACTGAAATCAAAATTTGTTTTGTTTAATAACATACTCTCTTCCATCAATATTTTTGTAGATTATAAAAATTACTGTATAGTGTTAGTTCTTTACTTATGAAGATCACATCTATATCCGCCTTCTATTATGCAGTTGGAAGGAATAACAGCGAATAACAAAGAAAGGGAAAAGTAAACCTGACATGCAACATTACGAATTTTTTCATCTAAAAGTTTAAAATTTACCTTTCATCAGAGTAGGTTACATTTTTGTGTGAGTATGCAATGTAATAACACTATTACAATAGTTCCAATAGCTATCTAATACAGTTCTTTATCTTGTCTTTGTAGGAAGGCTACCCTGATAGATACAAGCGATTGATTGTTGTCAATATGAAGCCTATGTTGATGACGTTTGTGAAGATATTCTTTACATTTGTACCACAGAAGCTAAGGGATAGGGTAAAGCTAAAGATTTATATATTTTATAGTAATTTAGTTGAGATGAATATAATTACACTGTATATAGAACTAAATAAAAGATTTTTTTTATATAAATTCTCGTAAGAATATAGACATATTTTCAAATGAACTACCATTGTCGTATATATTCTTGTATTTGTATTAGATGTTTAAGAAATTGGTGAGAAAATGTTTGAAGAAATTAATTAAAAAGAGTTGTGTTATTTTGACATTACCGAATTTCATGGTTGAAAGTAGTGTAAGTATAAAGAAAAACAAAGCTTTCTGACAAGGCTGAATTTTTTAATAACAAAAATTACTTCAAACGTAACGGTTTTGGAAGTATACCACTTCTTTTCTCAGACTACACTCTACAACCGAATATCACCGTTGAAGTTATTTAAGTTGTTTTTGTTATTAAAAAATTCAGCCTTGTCAAAAATCTTTGTTTTTCTTTATTCAAGATGGATTCAAGGTCATATTGTCATAATATCCATAGTGTAAGTATATTAAGAGTATCCACATTTCACATAGTTTGGAAACCAAGCTTGCCTGTATATCAATCGTATAAACATAATAACATATACAGTAATTTGAGAATAAACTAAAGTATGTGACGCAAACTAAATTATTAGAGTATACACACATTCATAGGTATATTTCATTTTTCAGATATACATATTGGGCGAAGATTTAGAAGAGCTATACCCAACAGTACCAAAAGAAATACTTCCAACAGAATTTGGAGGACATGCTGGAGCAATGAAAGATATGACTGGTATGAAATCACCAATGTTTTTTTTTAAAGATGAATTCTCTAAAAAAAAATCTGCCTTTCTCATTTCAGATTAATTATTAAAATTTGAATCTAAATAAATACGGAAAATTTTCGTTCCTCACTGCACTTCATGGGTACTTGAATAGTGACACTGAGTGTTCATTGTGCAGTCGTGTAATACGTATGTTAATATGGCATGGAATTCATTTATGAAGTCAATGTTGCTAAAATTTCATGTGATAGATCACGAGATGTGCCTTTATCCGTCATTAGTATAAAGTTGTCCACTCAACTGTCTGGAAACACCCTTTATTTTCTCAAAACAGTTAACCTTCCAAGGATTGGGTGAACTTCGTCTCGTGGACGACTAGGTGGGGTGTTTCAACACCCCCAACAGATTATCTAATATAAAAAAGTATATTTGTGATTTTTTTTAAAGTATGTTATTCACAAGGGTTTGAATATTTGTATTTGCATACATAAATGACAATATATTTTTCTGTAAACACATAAGTCGTATGAGTTGAATTTATGTATTATTTTTATATTGAAAACGCGAATTTTGTCGATTTTATCTAGTAGTAACTCTAGTGAGATATATTCCCCTTCTACGGAAATGGACCCACTCATCCAATCTGGATTATGAATGCGAGTTTGAACTTGTTCCTACGAGATTTTTTCCAACGATACCTCAAGCACCTTTGTAGCCGTAGTAGTTTATGGGTTGAGTGTTTACGATAGTCAGAAAGACAGGCAGGCTGACAGTCCTGTTATAAAACTTCCCAGCAGTTTCTACTCAAGAGTAAAATGTGTAACATATTAAATAGCATTCTTGTAAAAGCGACACTGTAATATTAACTTTATTATTGTTAAGAGTAAAACTGTGGAAATTCTGGACTTGTCATGTTGATTAAGAGATACTTAAAGTAAACATATGAAATTGTGTCAATGTTAAGGAGACATTAATATTGTCAAATAATTTCCAATTACGTTGTTTGTAAGTACAAAACTGATGCATTCGACCTCTTTTCGATTAGTCTACATATTTATTTTATTATCACTTTCAGATGATTGGTATAACATAATCATTGATCACAGGCATTTGCTGACAAAGTACGGAAGCATGAAATCAGACGAAACCAAAAGACCTGGGAAACCAAGGACCCACAGCGATTACTTTGGGATGGAAGGAAGTTTCAGGCAGTTGACTGTAGACTAATAAGGATTTTAAATTATGTAATGTTTTTCGACGAAAAATGTATCTTTCTTTAAAAGTATTGATTAAACTTGTGTATTTGGTTTGCGGTTTTTTGATATTTTATTTTGTACAAATGTTGAAAAATTTGAATAGATAGTTAAATTAGATAGTTATTTTTATTTTTCCAATTGAATGGTGTTCTTTCTTACTTTCTTGTTCAATAATCAGGAACTTATGCTTCAATATCTAATGCACATAACATTTTATTGTTACAAATATCGGTGCTGATTTAAAGAAGCATGATTTAAAAAATCTATTTTAGCCTTTAAGATTTAAAATAAGAAATAGAAATTCACAGTACGTGTTAATTGGCTATTAACTCAAGTCTTACGGAAGAGATTTGAGTCAGGAAGTTATGTCAAAAACAGTAACTGGCACAAGTATCAGTCAGGATGGTCGAACGAAATATCCAACTAAAATATAAAGGCATCGAACCGAAATATCGAAATACGCACCAGGAAGATCAAATACGAAATACCGAACGGAAATTTTAAAATATTGAAATACAGCAATACACAAAATGAGAAAGCTACACTACAGTAATGTCATACGTAGTAATGCACATCGAGAAATTGACTTTAAAAGTCCCCCTCCGATTTCCTTCAAACGTTGCACGTTTGTAGCAGGGTTAAAATTAGCAGACACATATTTTCTTTTGTTTCGGTCCAAAAACGGTTTGAATGGGCAAGCGTCCCTCCATAGTTCATGAATGGCATAATATGGAAGTGTTAAAACAGAAAATGTCCCCTTCGATTTGCTTGAAATTTGCAGCTGTATAGAGGGTTTAAAATTAGCATACAAGTATATTTGTTTCGGCTCAAAAACAGTTTGAGGGGCGACCCCCTACAAAATTCAAGAATAACATATTGTGGAAATGTCAAAACTCAAAAGAATGTGCATGTAATAATGTAAATTTTGGACGTGAATAACACAGAAGGTATAACGAAACACATAAAGCACATGACATACGAATAACCACCAACGGCACTGCAGTTGTACAGACATGCGAAAACAAGACAAATTGTTTCTTATGTATAAACAAGACAATGGAAGTTAAAGGTCTGCCCTATATAAAAAAAAAATATATTGAAATATATGAATAGAAGAACTAAAGAAGAGTAGTCGAGCGGATAATGCCAGAAAATTGAAAAAATAAATTTTTCATTCATATTTTTCGGAAACCTTACCTCGGAAACACAAAAATCTTTTATATAAGGTGCCATATGAACTAAGAATTAAAATACAACGTTGTATGATTGAAAGCTCGTAAGAAAGCTGCAACTTGATTGCTTGCAAGGTTTCATGATACATAAACGTCACAATAACGGTACTCTACAACAACAAAAACTGTAAACATAATGTTCGTTGACACTATGCACATAATATTACTGTAACTTGACCACAATTATCGCATGTGCGGTTATTGTATCCCATTGGATTTTCAAATGAAGGTGGACTTTCGTCAAGTAACCACTTTTACAGCATGAATACTGGAAGACATGTTGACATCTAGAAGAGGACAACAAATTATGTGGGAGCGATTGTAGTTTAATAATAATATTTCATTGGTGGAGATTAGTGTCTCTATGTAGTAACAGTATGAGATCCGAAGATCTCCTCACAAAAAAATTTCAACTCCCAAGTCCATACTCATCGGCTTAAAAAACAAAAACAAAAAAACGTATGTCTTAAGTTTAAACCATAAACGCACTTGCAAAGTTGCAAGAAAATCGGAGATGGTCACTTCCAAATTTTGTCATTCTTGACGTTTGGACAAGGGCACCCTCCCCAAACCACTTTCCGGCCCAAACAGAAAATATTACGTATCTCCTTATTTTAAACCCTCTGTACACTTGCACACTTTCAGGAAAATCGGAGATTGTCATTTTCTGTTTTAGCACTTTCACAGTTCGCCATTCTTGAACCGTTTATGGACCGAAACAAAAAAAGTAGATGTCTGCAAATTATAACCCCTCTACAAGGAAATCGTAGCGGGAAATTTGTGTCTTAGTACTTCTAAATTTTGACATTCTTCAATTTTCTAGGAAGTTTAGCTTCTTCAAACCGTTTTTGGATCGAAACAAAAATGTACGTTTCTGATAATTTCGAACCCTTTACAAACGTGAAAAGTTTCAAGAAAATCGAAGGGAGACACTACATATTGGATAATGTCCTTTGTCAGTTCTAAATACGACCGCCAACAACGATTCACTAAATGTAGTGAATATAGTCGGCTGAGATAGTCATAGGACTTGAACAACAAGGTGGTGACTTTATAGCTCTGTTAGTTGGGAAAGTAAGATCCTGCATCCGTGGGTAGTGAAGAAAATAATGTCAGCAAAATATAAATAATGCATTGGAAGGCAATGCTGTCAGTCTTTTCGTTTACTTCCTCCCTTTTGACTCCTGTTCAGTAAGGCCAGATTACCAAACTTACCTTCTTGAAGCTTCAGTCATTTTCTTGTAGACCTAAGTCTATGGTTCTAATAATTAATTAATGTGCTGAAGCTGATGGCATGCATCAAAGTGATTAAGACTTTTAACTGAGTTGTCTGAGGTTTGGTTTTGAGTTCAATATCAACAAATTAATTAAAACAAGCAAATTAAGTTTGCTGCAGATTCAACATTTCTTAACAAAAATACAATATCGATTGAAATCACTGGTTTATTACAGTATATTCAATAGCACAATTGAAGTACACTCAAGTAATAATGACATAATGGCAATACACGATTAACGAGGCTTATATTGTATTTGCAACCCACAATATTGCTGTCTAAATTTCCACTAAGACAAGTAGGAGTTTATGGTTACTCCATCCATATTATTATACAGGTACGGGATTTTATTTATGTTGTGGCCATATGTATTGCTCCAAGATCATCTTATGTGAGTGACGTAAATATTGTGCTCATATGCCTCAATTGATGGGATATTCATAAAAAAATAATATGTTATATTTTACACTCACCTTTAAATATTCAAGTAAGGATGTAAATCCCCACTTTTCTTCGTTATCATTCACTCCAATGTAGCATTGAAAAACATAAAAATTACCTAATTTTCAAAATTCAGGGAATAGGCCTACTCGACGACTTTCGAACCGGTCTGTCGAGAACACACATACTTGAGAACACCGAACTTGAGGGATAGACAATTCTATGACCCTAAATACCTAGTTTCAGCAAAGCCTGGCTTTGGTGAGTGACTACGACATGCATACCGCTCATTACTTCTGGATTCATCCAACGCTCCAGGGACTACTCGAAAGCAAATTAGGTAAAACCCTATACTTGAGGAAGCAGTAGCCCGAGCCCAAGGTGTGACGGCGCTGACTTGCTCAACTCGTCCGCCGAAAACACAAAAAATCGCTCTTCCATACACACGAAAATTTGCTACAAGAACTGGCTTGGAACAAATACAACACACAAAAACAACCGATGATCGCCGCATGAAGGCTTACGCCGTTCTGCAAAAAGATCCATCGTCCCCACTACTTGAATCTGGTTCAAGCTATGGTGAGCTTCATGCTCTAACCGCACTGTCACGAAAAATTGGAATCCACCTTCAGTTACTGACCAGCCCTAGTGGGCAACACAAAAGGGAATGGGAGACAAAAATCTCATATAGTAAAAACAAAACAAAGAAGAAAGCATTCACGCGAAACAGGTGTCTTCAAAGATGAACAAAAACTTCCCTCACACGGTCATATAGTAGGATAAAACATAGAACACATAGAGATGCAACCTTATGTCATGAACATGAAAAAATTGAAACCAAAACAAACGAGTGTGCTACATATCTTTAAAAATTGGTGGGGGGTCAAAATTTTGAAGAACGAAAGTCCACTATTTTCGAAAAGAACATTGCCGAAAAGGTTTTGGACCGAAATTGATACATTGAGCAAATTTTGAGCATGAATCTGACTCATGCGTCCTGAGGCAAAAGTTGCCTAAAGGCCATAAATTTAGTTGTATTTGATGCATGGTTCAGAAAGGACTTTAAAGAGAAAAACCCTCCACCCCTCGTCACTGGAAACCATTGAGGTCTAAACAACGGCCTATGAAAACAAAGAAAGAACTTAAAAAGAAAAAGAAACTGGGATGTGAGATAACCATAGGCATAACGGATACGCAATGTCCTTGTGGTATCTGCACGGAAACCTGGAACTTTACTGACCTCAGCTCAAGCTGAAACAAACTAAGCTTCATATTGCTTATAACTGTACGTACTGCATCCCATACAATACTAAAACTTGCAGTTCCATTCATTATTGTACTAAAAACGTTTAAGCAATATTGCTACGAAAACAAAACGAGAAAGAAAAAAGACCGTAGTGCTTAAAATTTTAAAAATGAACACTAACTTCACGGAATTTCTAGTAAACGCTACCCCACCCGAAAAATACCCGAATGTGGCCTGTGCTACATAAAATGTGCGTCCTTAAATTTCGGGATCGCAGAGACGATCCAGGGGGACAATCCATTTTTGTGCTCTTCAACTTAAAAAGGCCGCTTGAAGGGCATTGAGAATTCAGTTGTTCTGCCGATGTTTGGCCCGCCGGGGGAAGGGTGTGGTAGACAGAACGTTATTCCATCATGCAAGAAAGCCACAAAAAAGGACCGGGTGGGTTGCCCATAGTAAACAGAGAGAGTTGGGCGGGACAGGGGGAAAAATCTCAACCCGAAATTGATGTACAACTTACATCCTGAAAAAAATACCTTCTGAAATACACAATAAAACATACAGAAAGAATTTTAGGCAGGGGGGAGGGGGGTCAAAAGAAATTAAAGGGGACCGCTATCTAGTGCTGAAAAAATTACCCAGCCTATACCATGATGAGGTTATCGTGTTTTTCGGGTGGGGGTTACTCAGTCCTCTCAAGATTAGAACGGATAAATAAATACCTGGCGCTCCACCATCATGAGTTCAAGGTTTCCTAGCCTCGTTTTACCATCCAAGCATTCACCTGATGTGACTGAGTAAAACCTTTACCTGAATGAGACGAACGCCGGGATGGTACTCTGGTAGCATATTATCGAACAGATGGTAGGTATAGGGACGGGATCAACTAGCACTAGATTGTACAAATGACAAACGCAATTCCCAAACCATAATGTGGGGATTTAT
>JAGDQP010031043.1:1844-22181 GCA_022664845.1 Lepisma saccharinum | reverse complement strand
TCAAATAAAACAGTGTAAAATAAGGAAAGAATAAAAACTCTATCCTGCCTTTCGCGTCACCGAGTCAAAATCGGGTCACTGGATCAGGCCGGGTCACAAGCATAATCCCGGTGACCCGTTTCAGCTCTTCTAATCGAAGTGAGTGACCAAAAACAACTGGTGGTTCGTTGGATACTTGAAGCAGACGATGTTGCTGCCAGCCACGGTATTTTTTCGACTACAGCGCTATACGATGAAGTCTGAACTTCAGAAAGCGCACAGTCAGGAAGAAGAGGTTGGTGGATTTGATTTTAGGAACCCAATCACAGTTCACCTTTTACCTGTTTTATCTTTCACGTCAGCAACGAAGTTTTATGAAAAGTGAAAGTCCCTATTCGGGTACCCTATATCTGATATGAGACACAAAGAGAACGCGCGTATTACTCGGATAAAAGTCCTGCAGAATGCTATCTCCAACTGGTTATCTCGTTGCCACGTCGTGTGGCCAGTTTTGTCTGCACTCGAGGATGGCCTTAATAGTTGCGCTTGTATTCAACGTGTTTGCTATCAAGCCAAACCTCAGGTTCTATAAAAAAAGAATTCTAATTTGAATTGCTTTTAAATCTAGAAACAAATATTCATGAAGCTTGTATGTAGTTTGAGACCATGTAACAGCATTTGAAAAAAAGAATAATGTTCAATAGTACCTCTTGTAATCAAATTATACAATATCCAGTGTAAAATGGTTCTCTCTGCCTATTTTCATTGAAACGCTTGTGTGAAATCGCAAAATAGAGAAAACTAACCAAAAGGACAAGGATCTGTCAGATTTAGAGTCAGCAGATTTAAAACGGATGGTTAAATCGAGGACGATGAACTCAAATCTGAAATCTGTTTCTCTGCATAAACCCAAACAATATGTTTCCATCTACCTAATTTAGTTTAATCCTAGTGTTAAATATTCATGGAAAGCTAAACAAATGAAAAGAACCTGCCAGTTTTTGAGTCACTAGACTTAAAACGGCCCGATAAATAAAGGACACTCAACTCAAATCTGAAATCAGTTTCTCTCTACCTGATTTGGTAGAGGCGCTAGCCTGTATTACGGACTGAAGAACAAAGTGATTTTTTTTTTTGTGAATCAAAAAACTTGGGGGTCCGCTACAAATTCGTTTCTTTTGATAAACCAATTCATGCTTCAGTGGTTTTAAACTCCCAGGGAAGATAAAATGAAATCAAAGTTTCAGGATTTGTTTATTTCAATGACTTCGAAATAAAATTATTTTTCGGATCCGAAAGATCGAAAATAATGACAATATATTTCGAATAATTGTACTGTCTTCTATATTTACGAGTAATTTCACTACAAACGCTCCACTTCTCAAACCAGGGGGCACAACGACTACTTCGGATTTACGTCGGCTTTGTTCGGGAATGACGTAAGTCAATAAGAACTTTCATTATTCCTATATATCCTCTCGCTTTAACTCCCGACGTGACTCCTACTAGTGACGTGCCCTTGTAAGCACGTGGCCACAGTGTTGCCAACTACGTCACTCACACACCACCTTTGCAGTAAAAAAAATCAATACACAATTTTAGCTCCAGCCTTTCTTCTTTCTACAATAAGCTATAATAAATATGTATTTCAACAGTTTGTCTATGATATGTTGTTAAACAGCTGGGAAGCTACAAAAGATGCAAGTTCTTACTTATTCGCCCTGGCAACAGCGGGAATATTTTCTATTGTGCTGTCACCTGCCAATGACAGGGGTATTTGTCTTCTGCTATGTGTTGCTTGTCCGTGATTGGAGACCGGCTGGTATAGTGTGAGAACTTTACACATTTTTAATAACGTAAAAAAGGAATACACAAATTACGTTGGATATTATTAACTAACTTTCACAGACTTGACCATTCACGTATTTCTTTAAGAGCAAGAAAAAAATAGTCCTTCTTCTTCTAAATTTGTTACAGTAGTAGAATTTTTTATACAAGATTTCTCTCAAATCATCGCTATCTGGTTATCGCTTGCGGGAAGAGAAGAAGGGCGTTACCACTGGTTATGTCCTCTCGGCCGTGAAATTAAGCTTCATTTAGAACTCTTCCCGAAGCAGTTACGACGAATCTGTTGGAGACCCACAACAACCATACAAGGCCATTGTTCGATTCCTAGCTGCCGACAGCCTCCTCCTCATTCCTGAATTTTTACATGTTTCACAATCCTTTCAATTCATGCCCAAATAGGTCTACGAATTCTGGTACACCATAGTTAATCAACAAAACTAACACAAAAACAGTCACCAGAGGCAAACATTATTAAGACCACCTAAAATGGTTCAACAAAATACCGTATCATAAATTTTCCTCCTGATAATAAGACCAGAAAACTATGAGAGATTCATAAAGAAATCTCACTCCACGATCATGTTCAGTTGGTCATAGCCATGATTTATTTGTTCGAATGATCTCATATGTTGTCGATTTCGTCCGTATTATAAATAGTTGCCTTAACCATGTCATACAGACGACACCCACGGACATATAAGAATTGAGTTCTCGCTATATTACGGGGACGTAGTGTATTCTCTCATACGAATGGGACAGTGTATACACATTGTGATATCTGTGAACTTGAAAAGATGAAAATGGTGGAAATCGGAGGGAGCAAGATCAGGGAAATGTGGAATACCCAATCGAGTTCTTGGATAAATCCTTTTGTCAGGTTAGCGGGATGTGATCACTTGATACATACAGTCTTCTGATTTGTGATTGAATTTAAATCTATTTATGGTCTTTGGGCATCGTTGGCTCAGGCCGGTTGATTTATGTTGTTTTCACTCATATGTGAGTGCCAAGCCTATTTTTAAAACCTTACCCATGGAATGTACAATGGTTGAATGGTCACAGTTCATTACATTTGCGAATCTTGAGTTAACAAATCACAAACGGATAAAGGAACTAACAGTGAAACTTAACATAACAGACACCCCTGAATAACGGACGCCTCTACATAACGGACAGTTTTAAAGTCCGTGGCAGAATAACATTAAATCTTAGTGGACTCTTAATAACGGACACGAAAACGTTGATAATGCTCCCATTCAAAGCAGAAACCTCTCTATAAAGGACAAAGCCTCAGGTGTGAGTGGTCTTCTTATCGATGAGTAGCGAAGACAAACGAGGGCTTATTTCGTAACCGTCTCCTCTCTTTTCAAGATCGCTAAGAGAAGTCGAGGGTTCTAAGGAAGCTTCACAGCAATAATAAGCAACACTCAGAGTAATAACAATAAAACGTAGTAACAATGGCAAAACGAATAACAAAACACAAGTGAAAACATGAATACTGTTATATTTAAAACTGACAACGCTGTTACATACAGTTGTCCTATTATTGTCGGCCTCAGCCACAGATGCCTAAAAGCATTAAATAACATTCAATTTCATTTAGCTGTCCTGTTAATGGTGTCACTACAACGCTGTACGAAAGTTTTGTTTACTGTACACGTCATAACTATGCATGTATTAACTCCACTCTAGTAATGTACAGTAATTTATAGATACAACTACTGTACAAGGTACATTATTTCAGTTTGTACATCATTTTCTTATTTCACCTTCTTTTGGGCGTTTAAGGGAAGTTTTAATATGTTTCTAAATAGCGGACAGTTTCTTAGGTCAAAACAGTGTCCGCTATTCGGAAGTTTCACTGTAATAACAGTTATCAACCCCAAAACAAACTGTACGAAATTAAACACCAACCCAATACTTTCGTAACCACACACGAACTAACTAGGCATTTTACCACAAAGCAATACGTACTGTAGATGATCCTACTCTTTCTTGACTTAACATATAAAATTAACTTTTGGAAGCACTTCAACAGACCTATCTTCCAAACATAAAATAGCAGAGTTCCTTCAATCAACGCAGTTTTAGTATGAAACATATACGGACTTTGAATCGGTACTATTAGGAGGCACGAAGGTTTAAGCCCCACTGCTGGCTATCCTGGCTGAGGTTTTCCAAGGTTTTCCTTAGTTTCAGTAGGCGAATACCGGGATAGTAACTCAACAATGACCCTCACGGATACTTCCCAACCTCTTTCCCGGAAATTTTCGACGAGGTACGTTATCCCACTTATCCCCCTACACCATGGCTGCCTGGTCAACCCATAAAGCAAAGAAATAAAAAATTAAAATGTAACAACTCTTTGATACACAGTAAAAATAGGAATTCCGTTTACTCATTTGCACACCATTAATGAGTCAGGTTCTGCTGACTTTTGTGCAATTTAAATGTGCAAAGATGCGATTTTTGTTATAAGTGAACTAGTATACGGCTCAAGCGGCCTACAAAACAAGAAAAATTGGTGGAACAGAAATCAAACCAGGCCCCTCTCTGTGACAGTCTATTACCCTAAGCAAGTTACGACCACACTAATCAGTCACTTTTCTCGCTATATACTGAAGACATATGATGCGGAAGTAAGTATGTCTCATTTTATCAGCACACATAGTGAACAAAATGTATACAAAACGTAATCACATAAATGTTCAAAATTCAATTTCAGAATGACATATTAACCCTCGGCAGTTCCTGCACACATCTTTGACACCTTTCCTGGACAAAACTTCAAAGTGTATTATTATTTTACAGTGTAGTTTTATAATACTCACTGACTCACAAACCTCCCTCGAAGCTTTTAGTATGGTAACACCAATCATAAACTTTGTGCCCAAATATATTCTTTGACAACGTCAATTGTCATCATGATAATCCGTTCATTATCTGTCGACATATTAGGTCTACGTCATTCGTTACAATGCTAAACATACACAGATCCTGAGAAAACTTATCTTATTTCGTCTGTTTTTTCAGAATATTAGTTAAAAAAAAAATCAAATTGAAATAAATTTCTTCATCTACAAATATCTTATATCGTCGTCAGACTTCGATTTAATGATAAAAAGAAAAACACTTAACCAGCGCGTCCTCTGCCACAACTGAAACCAAGAAACCAATCGCGTACGATCACGCGATTAAATAAATAAATAAACTGAGATAACCATTTATATATAAAACCCGAAATATATGACACCAGACTGTTGTCATATTTTCTACAAAGAAACCTTGGACCTTAATGTGTCCATGTACAAAATATGACAATCCTACATCACATATATTTCGGGTGATAAAAAAATTACAACGATTATTATTATTATTCAATGTCACTTATATCCCTTGCTTTCTGAAGTCGACATACAGTATATTGCCTATGAAGATTGTTTTCATTACACCATTGATTTTTAATAGTTTTTGTCGAGGCAGTAGACGATCGGTCTTTGCAATCTCATCTAATCGTGCTGATTCAGAATACGTTCGAAACCGCATATACAAATAGCAAAGATTAACCAGCATTGCGACCTTGAAATAAGGCGTGAATGGCAAGTGCGAGACTATTTATAGCATCGATTGTTATCCTCAAATCACGCTGCGACAGTAACATAGATTGCCTTTTCTGAAAAAGTACATTTCGTGTGCAATGTGGGTGGGTGTCATGCACAATAATGTATCTATTGATGGTTTTCATTAGCAGCTGACTCCTCCGACTGCACATAAACCTTGAAATAAATGGAAGCTGATACAATAACATGAGAGTAGTAGGTCTGCATGAAGAATTTACAATATGTAGCTCGCAGCTGACGCAACGAAACGAGATCTGCACTCGGCAGAGTCTCTTTACCACCACCACCAACTATCAAATTCACCATTTGGTTACGCTGGGTGATTGCCAACAACCGTGAAGACCTCAACAATAATCTCGACTTGAGATAAAGTTACTTCACGTTGAAGTAATTGAATAATTACTGAATCACTTTTCAATTTCCAATTCACCACCACTACTCCGTAACTCAAAATAATGAGGTTCTGGCAGAATGTATTTTTAGAACTTGTTCGATGCTTCACTAAATTCATCGTTAATTTATTCGAGTCAGTCTATATGAGTTTCCTGGCAAACAAGAAAAAGCAACTGACGTAAATTCTGTATTAAAAGAACCAGGAGTTTTCGGTAAACTATCTATTCCTGTTTCGTATTTTTAGTGATGTGCTAATTGTCAATTACTGGCAGAAACCAAAGTAGCACGAATATTGTACTAAAAAATAGAATGCGTTCAAATCAAGGGGAAAATAAATACAGCACCCGCATAAGATAATCTATTCGAGAGTCAAGATTATACAATTGCTAACTGTATAGTTAATAAATAATTAATAAATTATCTTGTTAGGCATAGCAACGGTTGAGAACTCACTTATCAGTACTATTAGTATACTACTGATGATGTGAGCTAAATATAAAGGTTCCAAGCATGAAACACGGAATATGCGCAATGAACCAGAGAGAACAGGAAACTGCAACTCATATCCCACATAGCAAAATATCGTCCCAGGAATATCTGACGGATCTCCTGGCAGGATATCGGGACGTTCGTAGGACATCCTGTTTAAGTCCCGTTTACATCCATGGGACGTATGGTTATAATTAATCCTTCGTATAACTATACGAAGGCATATCCTTCGTATAGTTATAATTAATTAAATAATAATAATAGTAAGGTCGATTTAATTTATAGAAATTCCAGGTAGGTAATCCCGCACGGCTTTCCGGGGGACATCCAGGGGACATCCATACGCGATGAACTGTTTGTATTGCCCACAGAGTTATCCCAAGGACGTCCTTAGGACATCGCTATGGGAGCTTGAGAAATCTGACGTTAATGGGATCTAAATGGGACGTCCCAGGGATGTACTCTGCTATGTGGGATAGTACGCAACCCAACAGTCTCTTTAATAGAAATTGCACATTAGCAGTTTACTTTCTTCTTAGACTTCTTGATAATTACAGAAGGACGATCCCCGTATATGGGCCAGTTTTGAACTAGCACCTACATTATTTGGGAATAGCTCTACACCGTAACTTCTATTGTAGAAGGCTACGACGAAGTACAGAAAGTTAAATCCTGTGCCAGTCCTCCTTACAGGCTTCCCACAGGCCCCAGAGAGTGCTGACACGACGAGATGAAAGTGCCCTTTTCAGTATGTCAACTCGCAGAAATCTACAGAAATGTAATTTGGTGACTCTCACCGGTATATCGTGAAATGGAATAGCCTGAATGCGGGTGTCTTGCGCCATCTGTTGCAGAAAGTTACAGGTACAATGATACGTATAGGATGAAGTCTTATCCATATGCACACAGATTTGATTGATGGCATTCCATACAAATGAGGTAGTGGTCTGTATCAACTGGGGTCAGGACATGTTGCTGAAAGAAGACAGAGTTGATTTTACAGTTTTTAGGGACCTGACGAATAGTTCAACTTACTTTGACAACAGTATCCCGTAACAACTATGAATTCCTTCTAGAAAGTTCCTTTGCAATAACGGATGAACTCGGGACGGGGTTTTACATCGCGTGAAGTGAAAGTTATGGTTCGAATTTTGCCACAGTCTATTAAACACACCCATGCCTCATCTAATGTGGCCACATACTTCCTTCCACTTTCCCCCGGATAAATGACGTTCGTAGAGGCGCCTGCTGTTGGTCTCTCTCTCACACTAATGGGCCGCACTTAGGTAATGTCCACGACTTTTAAGGTTAATGTAAAGCAACGATCTCTAACAAAAGATGGCAGCACTATCTCCGTATATGTTTAATGTATTTTTATCGTTGCACGAAATTTCAATGCTGCTCCTACAAATTCAAGCCTAGAGAGTTCAAACTTTCAGAGATTAAAGTTCATAACCAATTCAAGAGTTCGTTTATTGTTGTTGTGAATATCAAAACCTATAACAATAAATATCTTTCAACAATGAAGAAAAACAAATAAAAATCGGCATTGATCGAACTCTTAATTTCTTCCCTGAAAGTTAGAACTCTCTAGGCTTGAATTTGTAGGAGCAGCATTGAAACCTGCAACGATAAAAATACATTACACATATACGGAGGCAGTGCTGCCATCTTTTGTTGGGTATCTTTGCTTTATATTAACCTTAAGTTAAAGACCTTCCGGAGGTTCGGTTCAACTTCTCACGCGCGTTGTGGTTCACAGTTGACTGTACCACGTGAAATCGTGTGGCCATCACAAGTTGCGGAGGAGAATTTTCCTGGAAGGGCCATTCGACGCAACCTATAAGACACAGGCGACGTCACTGTAGTGCACGCTCGCTTCCTAGTCCCCTACGTGGGTAATTGAATCGCTGGTAACTCTTGGTTTTTATACTGTTGAATTATGCTTTTGATAGTCGTAGAACCCAATGCGTATTCATGTTCTTTGCAATGTTTTTGGATTTTAGACACCGAATGTTTGGCGTGGAAAAGTGCAACTACGTAGCCCTCCCAAAACCGGTTGCCCTTTGGTGCCACGATGCACACAATACACACTTCCGATAGTGACTCACTACTGCAGGCTACTGGCTTTCTCCTGCACTTTTTTCACTTGGTTCGGTCCATTCTGTGAGCAGGGGGTGGGGGTGGGGGCGATTCAAAATTAGACACAGATAGTGCTTCCATATTTGCTCTTCTTGAGCAACATAACAGAGTGATCCAACACCAATACCTAAAAGGAATTCAGCTTTAAACCACTTGGAAAACCAGAATAGTAAATCCCTTGCGTAAAAACGCGTAATCGTTTGAGATGTAGTTGGAAAGGTCTCGGCGATACTAGATGACACCTATGCTCTTTTTTCCCTGTAATTTCCATTCATAGTCATAAATAAGAAAAACATAAAAAGTGGGCATTTCACCCCCGATTACTCTATATCGACTAGCTCCCCCTCAATTTTGCCCAGCCCCCCCCCCCTCCTAAGATTTTCAGCTGGCTACGGGCCTGCTGAAGCCTGACGGTAGCTTATGTGCACAGTCGCCCGACTGGACTCCGCCTCACTTGTTTATTTTCTTTGTTCATTGTTGAAATAGTTTGATTGTTGCAGTGAATGTCCAAACATATAACAATGATGTACTTTCAACAATGAACAGACAATAAAATAAAAAATCGGGCGGATAGAAGTTTTGAAATGGTTATGAACTTTCTTCTTTCAAAGTTTGAACTCCCACGAACAGAAACTGTAGATGCAGGATTGTAATTTCGTGCAACGAAAGAAATAAATTACAGACATACAACAGTACTGCTGCCATCTAGTTTTACAGATTGCTTTACACTGACCTTAAAGCTCGTCAATTAAAGAAGGCACACTGAAGTTGATTGTACAACCCTTCTTCTATTTCAAGGGAATAAGATAAAAAAACAATTGGTAAAACAGTTTAATTCTTTTTTCTGAGTTAGTATGTAAATAATTATTGCAATTAATAAACTACACACCAAATTTGATATGAAGGTGTCATCTAATCAGTACCGTCCATAGGGCAGGGCAGGCGGGGCCCATGCCCCAGGCTTTGGATAATCCGCCGTAACGTAGGCAGAAAATAATGTTATCAATTAAAATTAAATTTAAAAAAAACTTAACCAAGCAAAGAAGAAATTGTGGGGCCCTGCGCTTTGGATTATCCTGAATTTGAATTTAATATTTAAGACCTTTAGGCGATTTAGTATCAGGTCCAATAGATGATAATGGGACGATTAGTGGAATGAAGAAAGTAAGAGGAAACAGGAGAATCCCGAGAAAACCCACGTAGCACGTACACGGTGTTTGGCCACCACAAAGCCCACCCACATGGCACGAACCGACGAACCCAAGCGCCAGAGATGAGCGTTCTAACCGTTAATCCACCGCGGTCCATTGAATTATCTTTTTCATATGAAAAATTACATACGGTTTCTAGTTCATCACTTTATCAGTAAAGTCACTGCAACACAATCCCAATAACATACTAAGAGGGGCCCCGCGATATACCTTTGCGCGGGGCCACGCACGGTTATCGTAGGGGCGGTACTACGTCTAATTACAGTACTACGTTAAATTGTACAAAGTAAAAATCTCTCATCTGGGAAAAATCAAAATCGTAAATTCGTCTTGTGCAATAGTCAAGAAACAGTTGGAATTTCACTTTCCGCAACTCTATATCCCTTTACAACACAAACACATTGGGAAGGTCATCATTTCGGGCCGTTTTTCTATCTCTCTGTCCCTCTTTTGGATTCTCTGCAGGTTTTCTAAATTACCAATTCACAGATTCGTTCCTTACTCTTTAGTACGTAGCTGCATAAAATTAACGTTATAGGTTATCTTTACCGTAACAAAACCTTATTTAGGAGTCTTTATATTCTAACCTTGAAAGCCAAAAAATGTACTTACTGACGTCACAAAGGTAAAAAAGATTCCTAGTTCCGCATTTGTCTGGACAATAGAACTTACCTAAAACAAGAAAGAACTGCATATAAATATCTTAATCAAAATAGTTCTAGTTCAAAACAATTGCTCATTAGTTACAAAGTTATTACACATAATTAAGTTCATAAAAAAATATGAAAACAAAGGAACGATGTGATCACTGTATTTCGTCAGTTGAAAAAACTTTCTAAATATTGGCTACCACACAATATAATGTCTGCCTCGCGTGAAGAACTGTTCCTTGTTCTGTGGCTATTAAAAGAGGTACTTCATTCCATTCAATGATCTACAAATAATATTCCACACACAATGTAACAAAAAAAAAAGTGATCTTCTTGTACACTTTGAATGAATGAACTTTCAATCACATCTTATATACCTTTTCATCTTCGATTAGTGATGAAAATATTCCGAAATTGAAAGTTATTTCTTGTAATATACTATTTAATACAAAAAAACATTATTGCTTTGTCTGTATCAAGTGAAGCACTTACAGTAAATCTTAGTAATAAAGAAGTTTCTTTAAGGGTAGTGTAAAGCAGCCATTTCTAAACCTACATGGCGGTACAACCTATGTGTTTTTCATGTATTATTTATTTATTTATATTTCGTTCTATGAAATTTCAGTGCTCCTCCTAGCAATTCAAGCCTAGGTAGTTCAAACTTGCAGAGACGAAAGTTTATAATCATTTCAAGAGTTCTATCCTTACCGATTTCTTATAATGTTTATTGTTCATTATTGAAAGAGCTTCATTGTTATAGATTTGGATATTCACAACACCAATCAAGCAATTTTAACAGTAAACAAATAATTTTTAAAAAATCGGCACGGATAAAACTCTTGAAATGGTTTATGAACTTTCCTCTCTGAAATTTTGAACTCTCTGGGCTTGAATTTGTAGGAGCAGCATTGCAATTTCGTTGTAGCTTTAGAGATGGTTGCTTCACATTAACTTTATCTTTGGAATTGAATTTAATTTTTCTATTTATGGCCTTTAGACATCTAAGGTTCAGATCAGCACAGGGAAGGGGGAAAACGATACGGGAAGGTGTCAGCTAGGGCCTAAGTTGAAGGTGCCAGCCCGACATTTGCCTGGTGTGACTGAGGAAAAACCCTGGAAAACAAACTCGTTAGGGATGTTTGTTTTCTTTTATCGAACCCACGACCACCTGAATGATACGTCAACCACTAAGCTACGGCGGCTCGTTACTTTATGTTTGGAAAACTCATAATTAAAAGAACGATATCTGTCAGAATTATAATAGATTTGAGAAATCACAATAAAACTATTATCATCTGAATATCATATCTATTTCCAGAGGTTGACGCTCTTTCCCAATAGTAATCCGCTTTATAAAATAAAGAAAAAGTCAGTATGTAATAATATAGTATATGTGAGAACTTAAATCTCCCATAGACTACTTTCAAGTCTGCTACAATACAATAAGTTGAAAACGATAGTAAGAAGCATTCCTCTAACATAGACTTGAAATAGCAATCATACCGTCATGTACTTCTGTAAGCACATTGCGACAGCAGGCATGATAGGGTTATGGAGAAAATGTACGATATAAAGTAATAAATATTTTATCTTAAATGTACGATATAAGCTTTCAGCTAAGATAGTTTACTACTGTCTATGACGTCAGAATTTGCTGGCAGACAAAATATCTCAGCTAAAAATTGGGTGTTTAAAACATTTAATACTTTATAACATAGGGCTGCATAATCATTATCGCATCTTATTTGCAAAACTGTATTATTATCTTTCCGTAGTTTCAAAAATGCATAAAATGTGGGATTGACCAGACCCAACAGGAGTATTTGAGTCTGACTTTAAAAGAAAAAATCATAAATAAAGGTACAGCGAGACTATATGACCATAAACTAGTATACAATAGAAATAAGAGCGTTAAAAACACATTCATTATCACGATGCTGCATGACCTTTTTTTTTTAAATTCTCAAATCATAATTTTGTAATTAAGATATAATTATCACTTGTGTGTTGTCGCCTCCTTATAGGCCAATCTTTACAGATCTTAACATTTTATGCGCTATTAACTTTAACCTTGAACTTGCTCTTGACCAAACATAGTGTGACCTGTATTTTACAACGCTAAGTAATTTGTAATTATATATTGATCAAGTTTTTCCACATTATTTATTAATGTACAGTTTAGACGTTAGAGGATTTCGTGCGTGGTAAATTATAGACTTCTCTCAAAGTTACTACACAAGTTCTCAGAAAATAAAAAATGCTTCAACATATACCTGCATTACATATTTGCTAATCTGTTATTTGCTATTGCTCTTCAAGCATTGTGTCATGTAACGAATAATAATTAATAAGTAATAAACAGGATATTGACCATTTCACATCAAAGACATGCTCACTAGCTTTAATGATGTTAAACTATTAACACGGAAAGAAATAATAATAATAATAATTTCTTGTTTACGAATATGTGATTATTGACTCATGAAAAGGTTTTGTTATTTACATCCCGACGTTGACTGTATTGCTGTTTATTTTGAAACTCCAATTATATTGTGTTCCCAGAAACTCATTGGTAACATTCTTTTGATATGCATAATAAGAATCACATGGAAATATTTCATTAATGCCCCTTTAGTCACGCCACTGGAGAAGAATGCCCATAAGTTTCTTCAACTTGTATGAATCACTATTCACGAAGTCATATCCTGGTATTCTATAAACATAATAAAGGCTTTTAGAACTATTACAAAGGTACAATAATAATTTTGCACTAAAGAGCAGAAATAATCACAATTTTATTTTTTAATGTCTAGAGAAACACTTATTAAAGGGATGCGAGTTAGATGTATAATTTAAGCCACACAGAAACCTTAGGAGAAATCTGGCAGAAAGCAATTAGATATGGTCAAACTTATCCGGATCCATTGATCGAAATCCGGGTTTCAGCTATCCGAATCCATGGATTGGTCTTCGATATCCGGATCAAGGTTTAGCTTCGAACCCATAGATCCAGACACAGAACGCAGACTTGGTTAAATAATGTACTTTAAGAAGAGGGTATTATGATTTCACAACGGTAAAACTATTTTTTTACCCATGCCGCTAACAGATGGAACTTACTATTTCGTTTCAAATACTTTAGCCCTGTGTACTTACAAAGAGAAAAATGAACCATGGAAATCGATCTTCATTTTTCTGTAGCTCACATGAAGTTGTGATACCATAACTGCAAAACTATACCGTAAGGATATTTGAATATTTATTTATGTTCATATTTTCTTGTTCAGAAAGGCTGCTAGGTTTAGGTTGTCACTAACGACTGCTGTTTGATTACAGTAAGTAAGGATTGAGAAACACAGGCGATCAAAAAACTTAACATAGAGGTACAGCGTTGGCTTAGCATTCGGGAGGTTCTGGGATTAATCCAAGCGGCTAAGCATCCTACTCGACATTTTTTCAGGGTTTTTCCTCAATCATACCAGGCAAATGCTGGGATAGTACCTACAAACTAGTACCTTTCCACATTCTCTCCACCCACCCTATTCCGGCCTGAGATGCCTAAAGACCTTAACCTGAATTCAAATTCAACTAAACGTTATCGACACTCGCTTTCATTTGAAGAACTAATCTAAGTTCTAATCTTTAAGAGGCCTCAGTACCTACATTGTGTGCGGCGGCGGGGGGTATTTCATATTTTTAAAGATACCGGACAGTGCCAAGCAACAATAAAATTTTGGAAAGCGGGCCCAATAATACTAGTGAATGTGTATCAAATGAACTACCAGACATTTTTTATTTTAGATGAAAAATTAGAATACCCGTAATTGCGTAGGCGTACGAACACTATGAATTGAAGTCCACCATTACGGGTATCCTAATTTTTCAGCTAAAATAAACAATGTCATTTGATACACATTCACTAGTATTATTGGAGCCGATTTCCAGAATTTCATAGATGCTTGTCATTTGTCCAGTGAGAACACACATAGCGTGCCTCTTAAGAACTTTCCGAATATATATTTTGTATTGATGTGATTATATATCTGAAGTATGTGCTTCGAAGTACGTACTAA
Organism: Lepisma saccharinum; assembly: GCA_022664845.1. NCBI lineage: Eukaryota > Metazoa > Arthropoda > Insecta > Zygentoma > Lepismatidae > Lepisma > Lepisma saccharinum. The sequence goes on along the minus strand of JAGDQP010031043.1, from coordinate 7,776 downwards.
ATTTTATTCATATCACTCCATATTTAGTGAATTCAAGTATGTAAGAAAATTCAGATTCATCATAAAAAATACGTAGTGGTAGTGGTACGGTACAACTGACTAATAAAACAAGCAATTTGTCATTTAGAAGCCGTTGCTTTTCAATTCTATATCGAATTGTGCCCATATTAGTTGGAATCTGAACTTGAACATCAAGTTCTTTCATAATTGATGGGCGTAGGCAGAGAGCTGTCAAGAGTTTAACAGGCCGAAAATTTCCAAGCATTAACTAGCTTCCTATATGCTGAGCATCTTTGTACAATCAAGAAGATATGGTAGACAGAAAAAAAAAAAAGAATGAATGAAAAAGAAAGCAACCAGTTCAACGCTTGCGCACCCTTTTTGTAGTTCGCCTCAGCGTGAATACATTCCAACAGTTTGCGAACTGAATAACGTACGTTTATAATATGTTGATATTAGGTAGCACTCAAGATTCCATGGTTGAATGAGCTCAATCTTCGCGCAAAGGATAGACAAGTATCTTCTACTTTATGCCGTCATAGTGAAAAAGTACATCGACTCTGTAACACTTTATTTAGAAGCACTTAGCACAAGCAAATATGCCCACTGCAAATAGTGCACTTGTTCACTGCGTGAGTCTGTTTACAGATTCATTTTTTTTCTTTCTGGTTCTCCAAATGATATTTACCTTGCATGTTTTACTAGTGAAACCTCCTCAAGAGGAAGATAATTTTGACACCAACGAGAGCATTCTGGGAAACCGGTTTTCAATGAACATGGGAGATGTTGAATGCCTTCAAGTCAATGAACACGGTCATTATGTTTCATAGTAGTTGGTTTACTGAACTGAAACTTGGGCAAAAAAAAAAAAAAAAAACTGTAAGCCGAATATTCCCTTACCAAATAGTCTACATAAATGAAATAAGCTTTGCAAGTAGTTTGCATCACCGAAAACAATACAGCACGAAACAAAAATTGGACACGCGGTTAAAAAAAATAACATTATATTATTCGCGGGACAAAGGAAAAGTAACCTTTGATTATCAACCCACGGATTGATTATTTCTCTTCACTTCAGGATTTGAAAGAATCATGTCAAATCATTTCTCACATGCAACCCAAACCAACAATATAGCAGCTATTTATTATAGCAAGCGGCAGTGGCTCGGTTGGTAGAGAACTCTTCGCATTCGGGAGGTCCTGAGTTCCCACCAACCGGCAATCCATCCAGAGCTTTTCTCAGTCACATCAGGCTAATGCTGGGATCGTAACTTTAAACTAGGCCCTTGCAGACTTTCTCCCTACATTCCTCTCCATTGATGTCACTTGAAAATGGGGCTGTCCTGTATGATGACTTCAGTTTTACAAATCAAATAAAGCAAATCAAAGAGAAATTTGTGATGAACATAGAATATAAAAAGAAACGAAGGGAGTTACAATTAGAACAAATGAAACCAGAACAAACATCGAAAATTGGAAGAAACATGTATCAAGCTTGTTCAAGTATCTGGGAACTATTCTAGGGGAAGAGATAAAGTACGAAAAGGGTATATAGAAGATAGGAACAGCAATAGAAAAGGGAGCATTCACTAAGCAGAAGAATCTTCCGATAAACACGAAGAGTTGAGAAAAGGCTGATTAAGAATAATGTTGTATGGAATCGAAACGAGGAACCTCCAAAAAGACTGATGAAACAAATTAGAAGCTTCCAGAATGTGAACATGGAGAAGCATGGAGAAAATCAGCTGGATACAAAAGATAAATAACCAGAAAGTATTGGAAGCGAGTAACAGAGAGAAAGAGACGAACCATATTTGAGACAGTAAAAAAGAGAAAAAGGAACCGGTTAGGACATTCTTCACAGAGAGAATTACACACTTAGTGATCAGGAGCGTATCCTGTGGGCTATCTAGGCTACCGCAGCAGCCTAAGCTTGTGAACAAATATTTTTAATCTGAATAAATAATATCAATTTACATGAAAAGGAGATCAGAACACTTATCATTATCATCATCAATACTATGTGTGACCTCCGTCCCTCTTTCTACTTATTCCTTTGGCTAGTGGTAGTCGAAGCTGTGAATCCAGAATACGCCACTGTTATGGACGCAACTGAAAGTATCATCAAAAAGAAAAGAAAGTCGCTTACAGCTTCTCGACAGTTATCTTCTTCCAGGAAGATAAATCGTACACTATCAGAAAAAGGAAAGCGAAAGATCGAGATGCATGGAAAGAACTTAACGGACCTTGAAGACTTGCCGCTTTCGGCAGAACACATGATGTGTAATGGGATACTAAAAATTATTATCATTGATTCGTTACAAGGAAGCACATTACACATCAAATCACTAAATAGATTAATATTCCATTCTCTTCAAATATTCATAAGCTAGTCTTTGTTCTTGCTATTTAGCAAGGCTAACTATTGTGCTCTATCAACGCAAAAGAAAATAAATATGTTCGCAGAAGGTGTAGGCTAATGTGGATGAATCATATTGTTATGGTGATCAAATGGAGAATGTTTTCATGAACAGTGATTACCTACGTATAGCATTTTCCCCCTTGCATACAATGATATACATAATGAATCATGTCTCATTTCCAGGACAGAATAACAACTATGTAAGTTCGTGAATGGTAGTGACGGCACAAGCTCAAGAAAACTTAGGAACACTTGGAAGTTATTAGTCCGAATGGCACTAGGACAAACTGATTCATTTTCATTAACCTGCAGCACCAATATTTCGACAATACAGTATTTATCCAAAAATGTACATCTAACATTAAATGCTCATTAAAATATGTCCAAATGGCATAGAAAAAATGATTGTTACTGCCAGGGATAGAAATGTGCATGAAGGAATCAGGGAATGCTCACTGATTAGAAGTTAAGGAAACCTCCGCCCAAATTTATCCACAAGTTCAACAATTAATTCAACTTCATTTTCTAGCTCTATTTTTATTTATTTAAGAACTAGGAGGACGACAACCACCCGATATCCGTCCCTGGTCACTGCTATACCAAAAGAGGCAATATATATATATATATATATATATATATATATGCTTTCTCTTTCACTATGTAGACCATATGTGCCCGTGATTCTGAGTTAAAAAGTGTGGGTTCCGCACTTAGAAGCTCACAAGATCATTAATATGAATTCAAATAGCACTTTCGGATTTCATTGAAACTTGATACTTGTAGGCTATGAATGCGTCAGACAGACACACGCCATAAAATTTACTCTGTCCATACAGAAAGGAATAAGACGAGCCTGATACCAGGATTCACCTAATACACTTAGGACCTTTCAGTCATTACCAGTATACGTAGTAGTCCTGGAGTTTAGATACGAGACGTCCATGCTACAAGGTTAGGCTGTTTCCTTTCTAAACTACTCGTTCGATCATCTACTACCTGCTATTGCTACATCTTACTTCTTTAAAAACACATGTGAAAGAGTTTTGTATGAAGGCGTAACAAAAGCATATGGATAACTACTATTGTCTTCGTTTGTAAGGAGAATCAGAAATGTACGTGTAGGTACTGACATTTTTCCCCTCTTTCAGAAAGAGGAAAACTTAATACGCTAACATTTTTACAAGGAACCGAACATACAATAGTTATTGAATGAAATGTTAAGAACAATACCTGATCATTACAGCTTGCAATTTTCGGCCGTAATAGCGAGTAGAAACACAAACTTTACTGCTCTTTGCAGTCCTTTATCTGGCAAACATTGTTTGACTACGTTATGCTTATTCATAATTTCAATCCTACATTTTTCTAGGTTTACTTAAGAACACAAAATAATTATTTGTAATTTCATTGCTTTATCAGACCTGGCTAATGTTGAAAGTAGGCTCAAACTCTCTTCAGTAGTACGCAAGAAACGTTACTGACAGCTCCTGAGGCTACAGTTTGCTATTGTATTTAACACTTAGGTCTATATTGTACGTGAAGAAATGAAGGTGGAAGTAACGATACCAATACTGCATTCAAGGTACCAATATGGTATTTGCCAAATATAGCTGAAGGAAACAAATAAAACATTAAGATGCTCGCGAAAGCATAATTAAAATTTGCATTTCCACGCTACTCCAATCCGATACAAAATGGCAGCAACCTTCGCCATGTTGGTTGTGCCTTACATCTAGTAGTTATTCAGGTAGATTTTCGTCCATATAAATCGGAAATGTTTATTGATTTACCACACTAATGGTTTAGCATAAGAAACTCATAAACATATAAACATTCAGTCACATGCATACGAAATTTCTTGTAGCTTTAATCTTTCGAACGCCTTCACCAAAGTGTAATAATAATAATAAATACCCTGCACGAATAACCCGCAAACCAGATAATTCGCGTACGAATAATCGAGAGTTTGCTGCAAACTACTTTGGAAGATGACGACCGCAGAAGTACAACCTTTTTCGCGTTTTGGATGCCCCAGTTTTGGGAAACAAATATTAACACGACTATTATAATAATTTTCTTTTATCGTATGATTTAAACAAAAGTATAGAGGAACATGTAAATAATACGCAATGACATTTCCTTTAATCCCACCACCACCCAGTTAAAGCATATTGTACATTATTGGTATTTCACAAATGAAAAAAAAAATCGTGAAAATAGAGGATTTTAACACACTGAAATAATCCGGTCAGCAGTGGGAAGGGAACCCACGACCTCTGCCTTGCCGGGTCAGTGCTCTTAACACCTGTGGACAAGTCCACGTCATAGATTTCCCTGAGTTTTTCCTCATACAAAGGGCGTTCAAAAAGTTTTGCACTATGGACCATAACTTCTGTTTTTTTAATACAGTACGACCATGAAATTTTGTGTGCATGTCCTTTATGTATATACGCATATTACTCAATGTATCATCCAACTCCTTTGATACATTTAGCCCACCGTTCTTTCAATGCCGTAAATGCACTTTGGTCACAAGGGAACAGAAAGCAAAGACGAACCCCAGAACACGTTCAGTGGTGACTCTCAACAATGTTTTCATGCCTTGATTACAGAGGATATTTCATATGGATTCTAAGAGTAAACGCAGTCCATAGAATGGCGTCATTCCAGTTCTCCACGAAAGAGAAAACCAAGACTCACAAAATCAGTGGACAAATTAATTCCCATATTCTTCTGGAATCAACGTGGCGTAATATTCATCGACTTTTTGGAACGTGGCGCCAAAATAAAGTCATCAAACTGCACCAAGATAATGCGAGGCCCCACTCTGCCTATCACACACACCAGAAATTCAGAAATATGGGATGGGAAGTGAACCATCTCCCTCAACTCCCCTATAGTCCGGACCTGGTCCCGTCCGATTTCTTTCTGTTTGGTCGTCTGAAGAGCCACAGTCGTGGTAGGCAGTTTGCCAGTGACCAAGAACGCATTGCGTGTGTGAAACAGTGGTGTAATAGTCAGCTTCCGGGGTTTTACCAAAGTGCATTTACGGCACTGAAAGAACGGTGCGCTAGATCTATCACAGCGGTTGGAGGATATATTGAGTAATATGCGTATATACATAAAGGGCACAAGTAAATGCACACAAAATTTCATGGTCCTAGTGTTATTATTAAAAAAGTTATGGCGCATAGTGCAAAACTTTTTGAACGCCCTTTGTAAATTATAAATTTCCCTGAGTTTTCCAGATTTATAAAATATCCTGAGTATTCCAATTTTTTCAGGGTGGTAGACACACCCTGCATATGTCATTTTGATCCGTGTACGAAAAGAACACTTAAAAAACAGGAAATCTAATATAGTCATAAATATCTAACAAGGGACACTATCAAAAAGTGCGCATCAAAAGCAGAAAATTTAACTCACTCGAAAGAATACTAACACCATATAACAATAACATACATAAATATTAGCTGCTGAATTGCAGAAGTAACTGAGAAATTAAAATTT
>JAGDQP010031041.1:0-21722 GCA_022664845.1 Lepisma saccharinum | reverse complement strand
GACCTCCCGAATGCTACGCCAACGCTCTACTACTGAGGTACGGCAGCTCGGTGCTCGGTGCTCGGTGTTGAAGTCATCCATTGTGTGATGATATGTACTTCTTATACAAGCTTTATATTTATAGCCTATTAGATACAGCTGATAATTTACCTGTGTCAATACAAATTCTTGCGTCTTACGCTTACGAAAATGGACGACTAGTGCTTTAATAATAATAATAATAATAATAATAATAATAATAATAATAATAATAATAATAATAATAATAATAATTCATTAGAAGGAAACTTCGAGAGGTAGGTGTTTGTGGTTGCTCAGGATGGAATCCAATTGGTGAACATTTCACATCCTCCATAATTTCCGAATCTGACTCCTGCATATTTCCATTTGCTTCGTTCTCTCTCGACTGTTCTAAAAGAAATCTACCAGGACGAGCTTCACCGGAAACTTGGGTGGATGACTCCTATATGATTAAACCTGTGTCAATCTTCATTGATTACCAAACATTACCAGACTGTCATTACCAGTGGAGAAGAATACATTTTTTTATTCAATATCGAGTAATTTACCTTCACATCCTATCATGTTTTTCAGGTTTAAAGTCCGTGGACACAAATGTATGTATCAACTCATTGTATTACAATAATCAAGGAAGAAATTTAGATAGTTGGAAACGCTGAATCCAGCTCTAGAGAATACAATTTAAATCAATTAATTCAATTACTATCTCCCACCCCACCCGCATTCACATTTCCCAATATTCGTTAATCCGAAGGCCAGTACTATTAACAACACTGATTGTCAACAATTCAGTGATGACATCTCCTGACAGACGCATAAACCATATCTCCTTATCTTCCAGTTCTTGGACATTACTAACTCGTTAATATGTCGTTGATTGATGGTCATGTAGAGAAATGGACTGGATTTTATTTTTAATTAATTTAACATTCTGCAAATGAGAACAAGATGATGTCCTTTGGTTGAAGTGAGGCATTCAACGTTTATTTTATGACATTAACTTATTAAATTTAAAAAAAATAGAAACCATTAGAACGAGGTAATGAATTAATGAAATGATATTATTTGGTAATATTCTGTTATATTCATTGACTGTATCTGAAAATCAATATAATTTTCGCATCTGACGATTACAGAGTAATGGTATTGCAACAACATGTCAAATAAGGTTAGCGCACCAGTAATGGATAGGACTGCCAACTCCAAATTGTTTAAAAACCGGACATTACGATTTATTTCAGTTTGGAAACCGGACAAAAGAACACTTGCTTGTTTGCTGAGCTCTTGATGTTTTGAGGACAGCTTTCTAATCAGGATATTGTACATGCAACCTATCTTATTAACAATAATATTTACGGCACTCACTTCACTATTATCTCAAACATTACTTTAGTTAAAGCGACAAATAGTACATTCAACATCGTACATGTTTTTTTGTTATAGTGTCAAATGTCTAGTAGTCTAAGAAACTTACAAAAAATCATCCATTGGAGGGCATGAGAAAATAAGGTAAAGTATATTTACGAATAGTCATCCAGACCAGGGTTTGGAATTCACAAAAATATGCAGAAATTTTATTTCCTCAGAAGGAAGGGTCGCGGTTCTCAAACACACAAATCCTATTCACACCTAATACATCGCAAGCAACATAACGAGACATGTAGATTACCAAAATTTAAGGTGCCATGGTCCAGGGGGAGGGGAGCTAGGGGCTCCGGAACTTCGAATGTCACAAAAATGTAGATAAAGGCAGTAGGGAGGTTGTAATGGAATATCTTGAAAACGGGAAAAATAATCAAAATAAAATTTGCAGAACATGTAACTGATTACAAGTAGTAAAAAAACCATAGGCAGTGTTGCCATCTAGGAAGCAGCGTTGCCAACGCAGAACAAAGTTACATTTTTTTAAAAATAGCATTATATACCAATTAATGCACCGTGGAAAAGTACTGGCAATAGAAAAGAAAATAGTACAAGTTGGTTACACAGTGTTGCAAACTGTGGAAGATATAGGAGCTGAAAGTTATCAGGTTAGAAAATATATGTGGAGATGCAGGCCATTATGCTGGTATCTGGAATAACAGTAAAAACTCTAATCAGCACGTATACTATCGAGGGTGGGGGAATAGTGAAAGCATTGTCACCACTGAATGGAACCACGAGTCAAGTAAGATATATTTAAAAGGCACTGGTAACAAACAGAAGAACATTGTGAACGCTGGTACCATAGTGTTGCAATCTTCGTGTTGGTGTGATATATCTTCCATAGTTTGCAACACTGTGTAACCAACTTGTACTATTTTCTTTTCTGTTGCCAGTACTTTTCCACTGTGCATTAATTGGTATATAATGCTATTAAAAAAAAACTTTGTTCTGCGTTGGCAACACTGCTTATGGTTTTTGTTACTACTTCTGGTCAGTGATAATGTTGTGCAAGTTTTATTTTGATTACTTTTCCCGTTTACAAGATATTCCATTAAAACCTCACTACTGGCTTTATATATATTTTTGTGACATTCGAAGTTCCGGAGCCCCTAACTTCCCTCCCCCTGGACCATGGCGCCGTAAATTTTGGTAATCTACATATCTCGTTATGTTGCTTGCCATGTATTAGGTGTGAATAGGATTTGTGTGTTTGAGAAGCGTGACCCTTCCTGGTCAGTAGCATAAATGTTTAAGACGTCTTAACCATTGACCACAACATACCATAAGAGTAAAAGTTATATTTCAGCTTGAAATTTTGGGCTAAAATTACCATACAAAAATGTGCTGTGGTACGAAAGATAGCTGAACAAAAAATATATAAGAAAATACATTTAGATTAGCTTGAATTTACTATTTGCATTATTAATAATTTACATTTAATACGTCACACAGTGGACATTTGATATCTAATACATCTGCGTAAATTAAATTATGGTTAAAATAAAAATTTGATACACACACAAGATGGATATTTACTATTTCGATAAATAGAAGAATGTTGTTGTCAAAGTGACAAACAAAAATAGTGACTAGGAGGACGTAAGTTGATATTTTCAGTTCAAAGTATTTAGAAATGTCAGGGTCACCCTTACAAAGTATTCTATCGCTTCTTGTTGATTATTCTGATATAATGTACGAAAATATTCAATAAATATATTTTTTTACCTGAGCACCCTGTATACAATGACCATCCTTTGTTTTAATAACCACTGAACCACCGCGGCCCCATGATGGTGAAAGAGTATAGCAGTGATCGAAAATGATGAAGTACAGCGAAAGGAGCTCCAGTTGAAAGAAAAGTAATTTTGAAAGTTTTTAATTACTTTTAAATCAGGTAGGGAAGTAAGTATGTCTTTGTTTCGTTTCCAAAAGTGAATTATTGTCCATTTTTGTCCAATTAGAAGGGAGAAACTACAAGTCATTCAATTTCTAGAATTCACAAGAGAGGAGGAAAAGGAAAGGCCCAGTAGCGAGGGAAATAGACTGAAAGAGAAAAACAAATAAATAAACCTTTCAGCTGATTTCCCAGGAGACTCAGCAGAGATTTGACTCCAATTTTTCCTGTCTTTTTGCTGCTCCAAGATCTTCACTTCCCACGTTATAAGAACAGAAAAAGATAAATAATAGTTCTTCGGCTCCATTTCTCTCTCTCTCTCATTCGCTCTCCTCTCTCTTTTGCTTCGTCTATGGATGCTTTGGTCCTATTCTAAGATAAGACGACTCATGGATAAATGAGTTATCTGCATTGCCACCTGAGGAGCTTCAGCATTTTACCTTACGGGGGCAGTCGTGTTGATATGCTCACTGACATCTTACGGTAGAAAAGAGTACCAATATAAAACTTCAACGCAAGCCATAACGTCAGTCACTACGTTAGTCAATATACGAATGGAAATCATTAAAAAATATTAGTAACCTTTAGTTACTGGTGTTAAACTAGTCTCCCAAAATCGCTTCAGTAAATACCATATTTTGAGTTAATATTGGTTACATAGCTGCTATATTTTCCTTCAAGAAACAGGCTCTACAAATTTGAGTGACTAGTACGGGCGTAAGCCATAGTTCTGTTATCGCCCATGAAATTAATTTTATCTTAACTTGAATGCAGTGTTGTTAGGAAGAGAGAGAATTTTCCCGGACAACGGAAAAAATTGGGCCACAATAAAGGAAAAAAGCAAACCAAAAATTAAAAAATAGGAATTTTTTTTATCTTTTTAGCACTTTTTGTTTTAATTTTCAGTAATTTTTAAAGAAAACTTAGCATTCGGGACATGTTTACAAAAATCGAGAAATTGTTCAGTATTTTGAGGGAAATATTGCGACGGGAAACTGACATCACTGCTTAAGTGATTAGTGCGTTTCTAAACTAGTATTATCAGGTTCCCGTCGCGATTGTTGTAAAAAAAAAATCCCACCTGATAAGTTTACTTTCTAAATTACTAAAAAATTAAAACAAAAAGCATCAGAAAGATTGAACAAAATTTCCCAATTTGTTTTCTTCTTTCCCCCTTTATCCTTCTTGTGGCTCAGATTTTCCCTTCTTCCAGGAAATTTTTTCTCCACTTGACGACACTGTTTTAAACCCTCTACGGCATGACAATGATCTTCAGTTGTTTACTATTCATTACGCCACGGTTATCAAAGAAAATTGTACGTTTTTTGTTTTGTTTTGTCTATAGTATGAGTTTTATTCCTTAGTCGTCTATTTATTTATTTTCTTATTTCAATTTATTTAATAATTTACTAAATAAAATCGCAGATACAGTTAGAAAGCCCTCAATCAAGAGAGTCTGCTCTGTAATGATCTAATTTAAACAGAAATTTGAAATCTGCAGGCCCCTGGTCGGATATTCAGGGTGTCTATGAGATTCAGAAGAGCAATTTATTACTACCAGCGGAAGCGAGATTATTTTGTAGTTTCAGTACAAAAGAATAAGTAAGCACCCTTCAATAACACGTCTCCTATTGGAAGTCTTCTGAATGAATACTTAGATCAACGTAGATTGGCGAGAAAAGCACAATGAAAGGATACTTCAGAAGTTCATCCTCAGATTGCTGGATGGAGTAACAACTAAAGTTTAGCCTTCTAAAGCAGTTATCCCGAACTATTTGCTGTTTGGTTCAATAAGCCTTTACAGGTAGACGTATTCGATACAATATCCACAAAATCTGTTACGTACTGCTCTGTGATTTCACAGCTTTGTCTGTTGTTGTCTGAATTTGTCCCTAAGCGATGTCCTCACATTTTCAGTTTCTGATAGTTATACAAGACAGGAAAGAAGAGAGATTCTGGTACTCCTAACAGAGAATCCTTCTAGCTGAGACAAAAACAAGTCACCATATTTGCAAATAATAGGACAATTCAAAAACACATATCTGATTCCACTGGACTGAGAAAGTTCCGGTAATAAAAAATGAAACAGCAATGATTTTGACTAGCATCTAAGCACATGGAAACAAGGCGTGGTCCACTCTCGCGCAGGCGCAGATCTCCTTGAACTAAAAGTAACACCGACAAGCGCTTGTTTCGCAATTCCTAGTTTGGTCTGGTGGTTAACATAGCGGGAAGCTGATTCGGAGGTCCCGGGATTGAATCCTGACGTGGTTTTTATTTCCTTTTTTTATGTATGTACGCATTAGAAAATGTAATAAAAGTAGTGACCAAGGGTACGTGGAGGTTAGGTAAGTCAGGTACGATGTTTTTGTATTGCACACGCGCTTTGCACAGATACATTGTTTCCATGTGGGCTCTCCTTAGACGAGAGTTGATTTCGGGTCTGCAATTTTTCTCCTCTTGCATCTTTCTGCAAACTAGTTTCTTTCTATGTGCAATATTTCTTGGTTTGAGAAATTCCGCTCCCGCTAAAGAAGTATAGTTCACTGTCTGAATACAGCGTATGAGTTGGATCTGACGTTTCCTGTTCCGTTCTAATTATGCGCGAGCAATACCGCAGCCAGATCATTATCTCCCACATTGCCTTTTCCTTAGTCAAAGCGAGGACAATAAGGAATATGTCAGACGTGGTGTAAGTTAATATATCCATGATTAGAAGCTCAACATTTGTTTGAAACTTTTCCGAAGTTTCTATTGAGTGTTAAAACACTGTCTGATATATATTTTCATTAATGCCAATGGCCTTTCGTTAGATAACACAACTCAACACCTTCGCGGTCATTGGAAGGTTCTTGCTCAAAATAGAATGAAATTTTGTTTCTGATTTCAGAAATGCCACCAGATTTAATCTATCACCCAAGATTTTTGGCCCAAAATTTATTTACAATTTAAATAATTCAAACTTTCATTACTTTTAAGCGTTTAATATTTATGATAAGCTGAATAATAATATTGATTTAGTAAAGTAGCTGATCATAAACTGCTTTTTGATGCTGATTTCAAACATCATCTAAGATCAGTGGAATAGCCTTGTTCACAAATCTTTACATGTGTGTGAAAAATATGTCTAAGAAACCAGAAATTGTCTCCAAAATTACACTTCTTTCATCTTTCGCATTTTCTTTAAACACGGAATAAAATAATCACATTTTAGGTGGATGTTTGTTATGCTATTTATATTTCCCTGAAGTATTTCTTCTTGATCTTCGTTAATGTAACCCAGATCTTGTTAGAAGAGCCCAGTGGGTATGGAGAAACGAGCGCTTATAATGCAACTGGGACTTTTAAAAATATCCTAATATGTTTTTTACTATTGTTTCTGTTTAGCATTTTTTGATTCCCAGAAGCGTTTGAACAACAGATCTTAATTACATAGCCTATATTCCTATTTATCAATTTGGTTCACAGCTTTTGAAATCCTTAATTTTTTATGACTTTGTGGATTTGGGAACCGGCAAAATTTGTTACTTCCAAACGAAGTAAAGCAAAAAAAAAAAAAATCAATAAGCCAAGAAGAAAGGAATCCAACTTCAAATCTGTTCTAGAAGGTTTTGATAATCTTTAAAATATATTTAAAAATCACAGTAAAACGATAAAAGCAGCCTAGATAGTACAGTCTATCTATTAAATGAACTAATCCATAATTTAAAGATGTTTGCTATTGGAAACAAACTTGAAGACCTGGGCTATGTCATCTTCACGAACCTTCCAATATTTCGACTAAAACAATGAGCTTGAAGGTCTGATTAACTTTCACAGATGTTAACAAATATTAGTTTTTCAAAATTGTAATATTGTTCTGGGTTTCTTCAAGATTTTAAAATAAAAAATAACATTGGAAGTGTGAATAACAAGGCGTAAGATTGGTGGAGGCGGGGTCGTAAATTATTACTTTAGAAGAACGTATATATTATAATTGGACTTTGGATATAATCTAGAAACTGTATTCAGAACTATCAATGTTCAGGACAATAGTGTGTTCAAAAGAAAGTTACTTGATGATACAATAACGTTTGTAATTCGTTTTGAATTTGATTTTTAAGGACTTATTTTGGTTACATAGAAATGTTAGCTTTATTGTGAATGTTTAATATGTTTGTTTAACCCTTTCCCAATTTTACAATTGATTATCTCAGACCAACAACGTTGTAAAGCTAACACTAACTAGAACAAATTTTACACGGAAACTGGACATAATTTGCCATATTGTTCTCTGTTACATCGTTTTTATTCCAATATACATTTCACTGCACAGATAAAACTGTCACAATTTGACAAAAAAAAAACTATATCACTACCGTATTATCGATCTTCCACAAAATATTCCGTATTTACATCATATTTGACAAAAATGTCGTTTACAGCGTTGTTAATGTGAACAATTCAATTTAAAAGTATCTGAATAGTACAAAATATATCATCGAGCTTCATCTCTTCCAGCCTGTATCAATTATACATACTTAATTGTTATTCTTATTTGTTTATTTCAGACGACGTGGCGTCAGCCCGTCATGCTGCCATCTGTAATGGACACCATTGGATTAACACGAAGTTACCAACCATCGCCGAAAGAGTCTTCAGCAACGACACCAGGAACCGATGACGGTGGCGACAGTGATGTTTCCCTCGAGGTAACAGCGACTTCAATTCCTTTCGAGACTACAACACCGAGTAAAGTGGATGTGGAATTCTATAAGACTTATGATGTCATGACTGGTGTTCGTATAGCAGCGACTTTAGGTGGATTCTTTAGCCTAATGGTGCTTTTTGTTGTCTATAAAAGTAAGTGTAAATCTCATAAAACTCTTAGTGATGAACAGTTGGCAGCCGCGGTGGCCGCTCAAGAACAACTTGAGGACGAATCCTTGGACGCCTTTTACGCGTTGGTCGGTGAGAGTTCGAGGTTTCCGCGGCGTTCGTTTGGAAATATGAGTGCTCCTGTGAGACCAAGACTATCAACCACAAGCTACATTAGTTTGGACCATAGCTTACAAATTAAGAGTTTACCTGGTTCTGTTCTGGGAGTCAGTTGTGATCAACCTGGTTGTAGTAATAGTATTCCTGAAGATGATGACCCCGCACCAGGACCATCACATCAGTTTCTTACAGTTCCTGGAATTCGTCGGCTCAGCTCTGTGACATGCTCCAGCTCCGACAGCTCTTACCTGGAGTGTCGTGGATCTGTAGAACTGTGCTTACCACCACTGTTACACGCTGTTCCTCATCATCCAGTCCTCAGGCGACAATATAGCACTGGTGGTGAAGGACCTTCCTCAACGTATGGGAGCTGGGAGTACCCGATCGACATTAACGTTATTCAGCCAACGCCGAATGTTTCGCCTTGTGGCAGTGAGCGAGCACTAAGTAGTCTAAGGTTAGCGTCCAATGTAGAAGAGGAGGAAGAGAATGGGGAACAAAAGCCGCGACTGAAGGCACCACTTGCATCCATTGGAGCTAGTGACTCGTTTTCTTCAGATTATCCTGAGTTCGATCTCCGGTCTGTTGGATCCGATTCAGTCTTCTACGATGACGACGAGGAGGACTTTTCTACTGATATTGAGGACAGTGACGAGGGTGAAGATGAAAGACATTCACTTGTTAAAAATCACTGGAATCTTCAAGCTCTCCCGTCACAATCATCCCCCATTGAAACTGTCGCCTTTTCCCAATTTCTTCAATTGCCTACCACAACTTCTTCCTCCTCGTCCAGACCTTGCTCACACCCTCTCGCACCATTAGGTCGATGGGCGGGAGGATTCCGACCAAAACGTAGATTTACGATGCCCGCATCAGCCCGACAACCACCGTCGCCCCTCTGTGATACGATCAGTGCCAAAGTGGCGGCTGGAACGCTGTGTATGATGGACCACGAAGAGAACAATGAAGACGAACACTGTCATCGTCCGCCCATGTTAGACGAAATGACAACAACAACAAATACAGACAATAGACTACTAATACCCTCAACGTCGTTAGGTGTCCCTAATTATCCGTTACTTAGTGGTTCGTGTGAGCGGTTGTCCCGTAATCCAGGTAATAGGTCAGCGTCCACTTCCCTAGAGCATGTGTCAGAAAATACAAGGACTACAGAAACCATATTTTAGATATCTCCAGTGCCCTATAAACATGGTCCAAAAACGTAAAAACTGTTTTACTGTCTTCTGAGAACAGTAGCACTTTGTTTAAAAGTTGCCTTTAATCAGAATCTGATATTTTTATACTGTGTATTGCTTCAGTTAGAATATTGGGTGACACCATTAAGATACGACAAAATTATTGACCCAATGGTAAGGTATACAGAGATGTTTTAGCTATAGTATCGTATCTTGTGCTTTTTAAACATGTAATGACTAATACGAGGCGAAATTAAGTCAAATGAATGATTCAGTCTTCACCTAACGTATAACAGAAAAGGTAATACGTACGTTCTTAATTCCATCCTAATAAACACTACACTCTCACAACGTTATTCCGGTTAACCGAGGGCAATTACGTAATCATGGTTAAAGTTTTCGTGAATGGAACAGACATTGAAAGAAACGTAAGATTTTCATGATATAATTCAGCCCATTTTTAACATGTATTCGCGAGAGAAATGACCCAACTGGGGAACTGAGAATCATACTGGTATGAGTCAGTCACAGTGATTACAGCCATAATAAACTTTTGAAAAAAAGAATATATTCTCAAATACAGACACAATTTTAAACTGACGTGACGTACACGATTAGTATATTTGTTATTTCCTCCCTTTGAAACTGTCGAGATATGTACATTTATATTATTATGATTTGACAGAGAACGTCTTAGGAAAAACAAGGGGTATTATAGTGGTAGAACGAAATCTAAAGACCATTAAATATGCGGATAATGAAGCAGTAGTGATAGAATGAACAGAAGAGCTTGAATGTTTCATGGAGACTGCAGTGATAAAAGTTAGTGGTAATAAAGAATTTGTTAATACATCTCTGGATTTCAACACTGTTGAACAAGTGAAATATTTTACAGATCTGGGTAGTTAGTGTCTTGAAGTGGAAGATGTACTGAGAAAATTCTCAGATCTATGGGTAAGCGAGTATGGAGAAAGTAAAAGGATTGAGCTAAGAAAATCTAATTTTTTGTACATAAAATGTGGTGTTATTTGACATCGAAACATAGACAATCAGAAAAATAGATTTGTGAAGAAAAATTAGTTACAGTAAAATAAAATTATTGAATGAAAAATTAAGAAGTATTGACGAGAATATAAGAAGGAAATAGTAATGAGTAATAATAAGAAAAAAGTCCATTCTGATTCTCAGCGCCTCACTTGGTACATTTAGATAAAGACAAATAGGTACCATAGTACCATGACAACGTGAGGCGCTATTAGCCACAATACTTGTGCTAACGACTTCCATGTCACGCTCTGGAATAAAATTCGTAATGATTCATTATTATCGGGACCTTTTGGAAAAGTAATGGTCTAAAACTCTTTCACTTTACAAACTGGAGTCATGAACTATTTTCATAGATGGAATCGAACATGCAAAACGTATTCCTCAAATTTGGAACAACTTAGAGATTACATTTTCACACACACTAGCATTTCCTCTGTATAAACTATGAACATACGTACATACTTATGCAAATTTCTGGGTTAATCTTTGTGGAAATCAATGGATTAAAGTTATCAAACATCAAGCACTGAAGACATTACGGGATCTCCATAATCCAGTTTTGTAATATTGGAAAGTGTGTATAGAAATTCGGATTCTTGATTAAGGGCAATATTATTGGTTCAAAGCCAGTAACAGAAAATAATAAAAAAAAACATTTAGAAATGTATTCTTTTCGTGTATTGTTGGAGAATCTGTTTCAGAACCTTTCCCCACTCTCTTTCCAATATGGTCTACATATTCTGTTGTAATTGGTTGCATACGAAGTAGACGTTCCTTTGTAATTCCTTTTAACAAAGTTGTTTGATACGTTTCAGCAGTTGTTCTCTACATTTTGTTTTTTAGCAAATGGATTACGTCCTCGAAACAGTTAATACATTTACATGCCTTAAATTATATTCTTCTTAAGACTCTATAGAATGAGATTACGAGTCGGAACCATGATTGTTATGCAGTAAACTACATCAATTAAACGTCAAGTTAACTAACGTGAGAAGTTAAGGATTTAACATAAGTGCACATGTCAACTATCTGCTCATACCTTGGGTCACCTGTAAGATGACATCTTATTTCGTAAGTTGAAAAGCGTAATACCACGAACAAAAGGATTACTAAGTGGAAAAACCAAATACATGTAAACAGATTTCATATAGTATTATTGACAGTGTCCTGTAAATAAGAAAAAAATTAAAATTTTATTTCAGGACATACAAGAGATTCAGTTGAATCATGGATGGCTTTAATCAAGAAAGTGAGATTCAGGTTTTGATTACTTCCCTAAATTGTCAATAATGCATTTAATTAGGCAATGATTAAATTCAGATACTATATCACTGACTCTCTCGATTTCATTAGAAGCTAACAAAGCTTCTTCATTATTAAGTAACTGTGATTTTTCTCTTCAGTTTCGGCCATACACACTCTAAATGGTTATTCCAGTTTTCTTCGCTGGAATAATATCTCAGTAAATAGTTATGAAGACTTATCAAAAGTCAGGTCAGTCTATTTATTGTGACATGGTATAAACTACGTGTAACAAGAACTACAAAACAGATATCTGGTAGCAGTAAAAAACAAATCGATTAATGGACTCTCGAAAAGTCACTGCCGATGTATAATTGGGGAAGAGAATATCCCCATGTATGCACTTGATCAATAGTTCCTTTCTGAAACAATCTGCATATCAAAGGACTTCCTGAGTCCTCTTAAAGACAGAATCTATCAATGTTGTTTTGAGTTAAGACATTAAATTGACTTGTTAATAGATAATTGCTAACACTATTCAATTAAATCATCACTTCTATGGGTATGAATGATAATGATCTCCGGATCCCATGGTCTTTTGCAGCAAGTACCCAATACCCATACTAAACTTGGTTATTACATGGATAGTCGAAGATGAAATATTCAAAAACCAGATACTGCAGCATGCAGAGAACAAGAAAACTTTATGGTAGTGGTGGGAAGGGCTAGAACA
Source organism: Lepisma saccharinum (assembly GCA_022664845.1). NCBI lineage: Eukaryota > Metazoa > Arthropoda > Insecta > Zygentoma > Lepismatidae > Lepisma > Lepisma saccharinum. Next base: position 9,187 of record JAGDQP010031041.1, on the reverse strand, counting down.
ATTCAAGTAATCCACATAGGAAATAATCAAAAACAGTATTAGTGTACTGTGACTGTAAACTGAAACATCTTGTTCGTGTCTGAAGAAGTCGAGCTTCGATAATTAGGTAGCACACCACAATACTCATCCTGCATTCTGTTTCGGGTTCTGATAGCATTACACCATATGAATCCTACACATGCATTGGTGATGGATTTCGTTAGCTTTCGTGAGAACACCATTATCAAGAAGGGAGGTTCAGGGTTCATAAATCTGTCTCTAGAGGAAAATAGTGTACGAAGCGACCGAATGGGTTGTAGAAAGCGGACTACCTTGACGAACTCTACATTTGAAAGACTCAAATTCTGCACATATTACATACTATTAAAGACAGTATCCCAGATTTAACTTCACAAGTATTTCACCATATTCCAGTAAGTCAAAGATGATTTTACTGTTCATCATTTCTGGACTGAAACATATCAAACAGCTTTGACGATAGACTTGAACAGATATTAGTAAAAAAAAAAAAGAATAAAATAATTTGATTTAGTAATTTTCGTATGCAGCTTACTCTCCAATAACTGTGATGGATGACAATCTTAGAAAAGTCAATGTTGTGAGTGACTCCCTCCACCTTCTTAAACCTCTCACCTCTTGCAATCACTGATTCTGAAGATGGACAAAGAACGGGGCAACAAGTAAACGAGAAAAAAAAACTGTTTCGTTTTGTTTTAAGCAACTAACGGCGCTTCCGAGACTTCAACTAAAAGAAATTTACTTTGTTAACAATGCTTATACATTAATAAAAAAAAAAATGTGTATATAAATATATATTTGAAAATATATATTTTGGACCGAATAATTTCATCGAACCAACGACCCTTTATATTCTCAGGATCGTTTATTGTAAGTAAGAACGAATAAAAATTTGCATTTGTATTTAAAAAAAAAAGGAAGAGTGCTGAATGACAATGATGAGATGATGAAAATGAACAATTTTGTTGTGTTATTAACATACGAATGAAAACATTTAACAGCGCATGTGTGCTCAGAATGATATTATGGATTGCCTTTCGTTATACATACATACATACACATATATACAAACATACACAAACACACAGTGACACACAGAAAGAGAGATATTATGTATATTTCCCTAGTTAATTGATATTGTTATGTTTGATATGTCCACTGAAAAAAAATTAGCAGTGTTGCAAGTCGTTACCAGGTTGGTAGCAGCGCAGAGGAGGCAGATTCATATATTACTCTGATCAGTGTATTTAAATTTGTCCGATACTCCAAAAGTATTTGATAAGACATTGCTGGACAAGGTTCCTTGCACTAATTTAACATAATCATGAAATTGAAATGGATGAAACCAAAAAAAAAATCTTGTTTTTCGTTTCTGTTATGGAACATGTTCATGTTCAAATGTTTTAAACATTAATGTAGCATCAGTACTGTATGACAATCTTTCTGAAATATTACAGGTAAGTTATGTAACACGAGGAGAAGATTATTTGACTCGAATTTTCAAAAACTAAGTTATCTGTTAATGCTTGGTGAGTGAGACAAAACTATGATTCGAAATTATTTTCTGAAAATATGTCAAGAGATCTCGATTTTTTGTTGTTTATGTAGAATGTATTTATTACTGAAAACATGAGTGATCTAACGATTTAACTAAAAGAAAATGAAGGTTGATTCACATGTATAGAACTGTGCACCGACCGTGCGCCTACCGTGTTGTTTTGCCTGCTTGAAGTCTCTTGGCAGTCTCTTCAATTTAAAATGTATTTGAAATCTCTTTTCACACTACGTTTACACATATACAACTCTCGACCTGAGCTAAAGTTGCCTAAAGCCCTTAAATTCAAACCTTTAGGACTCTGCAGTGATTGTGTCGGCCCGTGACCTTGTCAGAGCAACTCGTAATGGGGACAATAGGCGCACAATCTGAGCATTCTGTGTGAATTAGAAAGAGCTTTCAAATACATTTGAAACGGAACAGATAGCCAAGAGATTTCAGACAGGTGAAACAATACGGTAGGCGCACGGTCGGTGTGTATGTGAATCAACCTTTATGTTAAATTCAGAAATAATGATTTGAAAGCAATTGACAGTTCAGAAGAACAATTATTTATTTATTATCGCTTCTAAATCATTAAAGGTTTCAATTCTTGTTTCCAATTAGTAATGGTTGACCATTTTTCTTTCGGTTTTAGTAATTGTGTTCAGTAAATATCGTCTAGAATTTTTAAAAAAAGTCAATCATTTGACGTGTCTTCTTAGTGCTTGTTTTTACTTTTGATTAACTTGTTATTGGCTAAAGTAACTAGCCTAATCATTGATAATGAAACACGGTGTACAAATTAACCACATAACTCATTCATCACTGTTTTATGTGTTTGGAAAGAAGACATCCAACACAATACAAATCCTAAGTATGAAAGAAGAATATTACATTCTGAAAAGCTTTAAAGCATAGTTAGGTACGATTCCCAACGTCAAGCAATGAGTTAATTCTTAAGCCTAGTTCTAAAATCGGCCATCTTCTAAACAAACTAGATCTGAATCTATAATATTGGTTACTAAATAAGAAATTGCAATTTCGTTCACAGATAGTTTGGTCTGACTACAGATTAATGTTGTAATTGAGCTTAAAAAACATGTACAATTACTACCAGTATTACTTAACTCACATAACTTACTATATTTAGTTACATTTCTATATTGTTTTGTCTCACTGTCCAAGCATTCTTAGTAGTGACTCTTAACATTGCCTTTTAGTGCTTTACTTATTGAGGAGTGAGAAAGTAGTAAACATGTAGCCAACACCGTCCCCAAATGTAAATCCTCAGGAGGATAACGGGACCAAATCAAACCTAATATTTATAGACAAGAAAAATGCAACCTAAAAGTGAACAGCAGGGTGGCATATGGTAAAAATATATATCTCAGGCAGTTTAAAGGCACCAAAGGTTTATTTTATAACTAGACATGAAATAAGGAAGGGATTTGAAATTTAAGGTATATTGCACAATGGATATGACAATACATATTTAATAGAAAATTTTTGGTCCAACAATTGTATAAACATTTAAAAAAAAGTATCACAACTATAAATTTAGCAGAAATGAATAAAATGAACACCAAGGTAAGTGTGCAAATATTCTGATATGGTAATTTATATTTTTTAAATTTATTTGAAAGTTAATTGCCATATCCCTGTGCTTTTCTCTCTAATGTTTAACATACATTATATACTATAGCTATTCATATTATATGTTTACAATTAAAATTATTATAATTAGTTTAAATTAGGAACAGCTCCAGTTTAAGGCATGAAGGGTCAGAATATTCTAACCTAATGTATATCTAAGGGAATAAATCCAGTTTAAGGTATGAAGAGTCTAATATTCTAACCTAATATTTTATATCCTAAACTAAGTTAAGCCTGGTGAGTCAGAAGCAGGAAAGAGAATTTTTTATTAAAAATCAGAAGATAAAATTGAACTGGAAAGATTGGTTATCCTAATCTGAAAAATAACAATTATTTTAAATATTATACATTTTACTATGTTTAATCATTAGTCAAATTAGTTTGTTTTTCCTGTTTAAACATTTTTGTAAACTTTAATTGACACGTTTCTGATTATTTTGATTCAAGCACTTGGTCTACAACTAATGTAATGTTAAGAATTAATATTGTTTCAAAATATTTAAAGGTATTTAATAATTCTGAAATTGTAATTAGTTGTCATTATTATCTGAATGATCATTTTTATTTTCTTAAATACTCCTCAATAATAAATTTGGTGCCTGCGTAGACAGAAAGTCAAAGATATCAGTTTTGTTAGTCTATCTTCCACAAACGAAATCTGGTTATCAATCATTCTAAACAAAACACGAGAAATATATTTGAAAAGCAAAAGGTAATGAGCGTTGTTTATTGGGTTAGTCGTAACAAGAATGACGAACCATCTTTTTCGTGATTATGAACATTGTGTACCTAAGTTCTAAAACGTATAGATGTTACAAAAAAGTATTTCAAATTGAAATGTTTCTAAAAATTTTTTAGATTCTCTAAAATGTTTTTAAAATGCTCGGTAGACGTTGAGGATTCAACTAGAAATGAATGTAAACAGAAGATTTTTATAATTTGTAGAAGAGTACCAGTAATGTAGTGAACAAAACCTCTGACGACTAAATTTCGTGCCCTGTGATGAATTTCTGTTATAATGGCTTATTTATCAACAGATTAAGCGTTCATCCTGGAAATATCACATCTAAGGCAGTTTATATGAAATCAAAGCCTAATGAATCGCCGGCAATTAGTTTTCGTAGAATAGACCAAGAGCATAATTTTAATGCTCATTTTCTAATCAAAAGGATATTTGACAATCACGATTTGTAATTTGTTTGAAACTTGAGTAATATTTTATTGGCGATTGGGAAAAGTAAATAAAATTATCTTTCTAACAAAATAAGTCAATAGTAGTTCAACACAAACCAAAATGTTTTGTTTTTCTTAAATTCATTTTTAAAAAGTGGTCAAAAGGTATTTTTTTAAATTCTTAAGGATATTTGTGGTTCGTAATTCTTGTTATAAGTATATACTAAACATTACGTTAATTTTTTTTTTTTAAATACGATATTGAGAAAAAAATGAAAGATGAAACTATTTACAGGGATTTACTATGTAGAATAATAAACGTATCTTGTCAACCTTTTACCTGTAACTTCTTAAGAGAGTTTGAGGTTTTATATTTCAACCATATTCTCCTCTATTTTCCAATACAAAGCACCAACCAAATAATTAAGTAATCAAAAAAGAAAAAAAATATTTAGGATTTACCTATTGCAATTTTGTACAAGGTGTAATTAAGGGTATTGAGTATTCAAAAGGAAAGAAATTATATGTTTATAAGAATCGAGAAATAATGAAAAGAACAACATATTGTGAGAAGCCTCCTTTTTACTGTAAACTAAAATGCTGCTGCTGCTGCAAGGACTGATGATGATATTAAAATGATGACAGAAAACATTTCCACGACAAAATGTAATGCGATGTATAAATTGCAATAAATGTTATGAACGACTTGGAATCATTGTTATTTTACAAAAAAAGTTATGCTTTGTCTTTTGTATGCACTGAATTATATTGAAATGTTAAAATATTAAGAGACGGCTGGAATTTCGATGGCTTTCCCTCGCTGGAAATGAACGCAGATGGATTTTGCATGTGTTACATTAGAGTTGGTAATGTTTCCGGATTGGTTACAGTGTAGTTGCAGAAACTACGAGCCCTGGGGATGGATTAAATATCATCTCTAGGATATTTGCGTTCGCAACGCAACGCAATTTGATTCTTCGAATTTTGCGTTTTCCCATATGGCGACATTGAATACCGCAAGTACAGGGAGGGATATTTAATGCAAAGTTTGCATTGCGTTGACTCAGTGCGATATGTAATCCGGCCCCTGAACAGGATTTATCTTCGTGTGACAGTAGATGTACTGTATGGGGCCGAAAGACGGGCCCCACTCAATTTCCCAGGTGGTTGATGTTCTTGTATTTTCTTGGGGAACGATACAAAGGGTATACAAGAAATATATGAACTCCGAACAGATATCAGCAAAACAGTAACAGTGTGGACGCTGCCCACAGGTAATGTAAGTATGTCTAGCGACTGGCATGAAGTGTAAAAGCCCAACGAAACGGAACATTACTTTACATAATATCATCATCAACGCAAGTCCCTCTAAATCAATCAGTCAACGTACTATACAGAGCTAATACCTAGGTAGCTGATATCCCAACATTGAGCGCTGCTACACCTGAGCCAAAAAACCGTCGAAACTGAACAATAGAGGACTGGCGTTGTATCACTTGATCTGATGGATTTAGTTTTCAGTAGGTGATCGAGCCTGTGTGTGGAAGAAACCGTATCAGGATATGGGTGTATCCTGTAAGCAACGTGGTGTGTAAACTGGTGGTAACTCTGTACTTAGATGAGGAGTGTTCTGTTAGAACTGGCAAAGTTAGTGAAATTAGAGTGACACCTACACTGGTGCTTCACTGGTGACACCTACACATCTTGTTGCTGACCATTTGTATCCCTTTATCATAGTCATGTTGCTCGTTAGGATGTTATATGAACTAACAAGATAACGCAACCTCATGATCCACGTGTGACACAGAACTGGTACCGTAAACACCCTACTGGTTTCCAGATACGCTCTGATCCCTGAGCTTACCGCCTTTCAACACGAACGTAGATCTCATTCAATCATTTGTAGCTTCAAATCACAAACCTAATCGCGTTATGAACGTGCTTTGTTAAATGTTTTCACACAACGTCTACAATACATCGTATACTCAGTACTACGTCAAGAAACCTCTGTTACTTTGTAGATAGGAACAAAACCTTACTAGAAAGATGTCTCTAATATTTTAGCATTTCACTGTTTATCTTTCATGGGTTCATCAAGTAGTTAAAGGTAAGTCAAATGTTACTGTACACATATAAAGGGTAACTTTCATTTGCTGTGTATGTGTAAAATGAACTCTGGATATTTCAATTTGGAAGCAAAAATTAAAGGTTTATTTATTGTACAAGGTTACAATTACCAACTTAAGACGAAACAATTGGTTTGCTTATGCTACCAGTTGATGCACATATATCATTTATTTTCACTCATACTGACAGAAATAAGTGTACGTTTAAAACTGACTTCGTGAATTGTTCACGAAGAGGGAACCGGCATGTACGATTTAACATGATATCAAAATATTGCTTTCAGTCACATAATACAGGCAGATGAAAAGGAATTGGAAGTTATTGTGTACCTAAATAAAATGTGTTTGATGGTAAGGCGTCATGAAGCGAAGAAGCGTACATCCAAGAAAACATTGCATTTATATTTTTTATTCATACACCGATAGCTAGGGAATGGACCGTTGATACAAAGAAAGATATCATCAAAATATCATCCCTTTGTTTAAGGATTCTGCTACAAAATCTTCTTTGAAGAAAGTTGGTAATCGAAGAATGTGTGGTAACTGAGTGGCTTGGATAAGCCCACAAATAGTTTCATGCAATATCCACGCACGTATTTGGTACAAAATAATGCTAATTGGTCTGGTACGAGAGTGTGGTTGAAGTTTCTCTATTCTACCATCTGTAGGCAGAATGTGGAGCTTGTTACTAGATGTGATTTTACCTAAAGTTATATAGATGTCAGTACCTTGCTGATAACGCTAGCGGAGTTGGGTGTTCCAGATAATCTTTGCTTTATGACTGCAACAATTAACCTTATTTAGAAAACTCGTAAAATTTTAACTCTTCACTCTGCACCATTTAATCTATGTTCATATAACTGGATTCAGATTCAGATTGCTTATAGTAAATTTACAAATGGTCTTGTAGAAATCTATGCTGAATGTCCTCTATCTCATTGTCTTTCATGCGGGACGGAAGAAACAGGATAACTACATAGGAGGACCTCACTTCATTTCCGGTGACCTATACAGACAATTAGGTTTCACCTTGAATTGAATTTTATTTACGGCGTTTAAGCATCTAAGGCTCAGGCCGGAATAAAGGGACGGGAAAGAATTTGGGAAGGTGTCAACCAGGGCCTATCTTGAAGGTGCCATCCCTGCATTTTCCTGGCGTGACAGAGAAAAAAAGCCTGCAAAAACCTGTCAGAATGATTGACCGCTTGAATCCAACCCACGACCTCCTGGATGCTACGCCAAAAGCTCTACCACTGAGCTACGGTGGCTCGGCGGTTTCAGGTCGCGTCAGACCGAGGTACTATAGATAATTTGGCCCAGAAAACAAGAATAATCCACACCAGCCTTTAGCATAACCTACGAATGTGAGAAATTGCATCCTGTTTGGATGTCTGCGGTGCTTAAATGATACCGGTATCTTTGTACTGGACACCACCTTGTCCGATGAAAATACGAAGTATATAATAATTTTCTTAAATACATCATAGCTTTTAAAAGAATCTAGGGTAAGATTTTACAAATAAGTGCACGGAAGGACTTTCAGAGAACCCGAATAATGCATCAATATCGGATTTAATACGAACGACCACACACAAAACAGTGATTTCAAGTTCTAGTGAGAGCAAGATCGATTTTCAATTTGATATATCAATTATAAGTTTATACTATTATCATCAAAATTTCGGAGGGGATTATAATTCTGTTCATGACAAATTAGACTAAACACCAGGCTACACTACTTCCCCCAACTTTACGCCAGCTGATACAAGATTTGGACCACCAAGGACCCGAGTATTTAATACTGGATATTCAGAATATCGAACAATTCATAACTGACTTGTAGTAAAGCTTACTTCATTCACAACTTAAATGGCTGAGCCGGCGAAGTAACGCAAAACGTAGTTACACTATACGCGGGTTTAAAAAAAAAAGCGAATACATCTGACGCAGAAAATTCAGGAGACAGAGGAAAAAGTAAGAGAATAACATTAGAAAGTTCATCAAAGGAATAGATAAACTCGTTAAGGAAAAGCTACCAACCAAGGCTAGGAAGGATTAGAAATAAACATGATATTGAGACACACCTGACAAAAATTCTCGATGTGTGAAAGATCTATTTTGACAAACTTCTTAGTGTACACACACAGGTAAATGAACAGAGGAATTTCAAATCTATCCCGCAGAACTATGGATACCCAAACCTCGCGAGATCGAGGTCGAAATATCAGCAAAGAGACTGAAAAATTTCAGATCACCAGAAAGTGACGACATTCCAGCCAAGTTAATTAAAGCAAGATGAACGGCACTAGTTAAGGAACTACATAAAATTGTCAAGTTTTACATGGAGAAACGAGAAGCTTCCAAAGGAATGGAAAACCTTTGTAATAGTTCCTGTTTATAAAAAGGAGTAAATATGATTGTAATAATTATCGCGGAGTCTCTTACACCCAACATATCACAAAGTGTTGAGTAATATTCTGCTAACACGCTTTAATGCATACGTAGATGAAACGATTGGAGATCATCGATCTGTATTTAGAAAAAAAATAGATCTATATTGGACTTGATTTTCGCCTTGAGACAAATATTAGAGAAGAACAGGAATTGCAATGGGAAGGTTCACCAGTTATTCATAGATTTTAAGACAGCATATAATTCTATCAAAAGGGAAAACTATAAT
>JAGDQP010031040.1:9541-22182 GCA_022664845.1 Lepisma saccharinum | reverse complement strand
TATTTACACTACTCAAGTTTTCATCCTTACAACACTAAGAAAGCGACTCCTTTCTCCCTTGCCCTCAGAGGACAACGCCTGAATTCCACCACCTCTGCTGCTCAAACTTACAACCAACGCCTCCAGGAGGCTCTAGTTAACCGAGGCTACCCTTCTAACCATGTAACTAAAGAGATCCCACTAACCCACTCAAAAATCCAACCCTCCGGCTCTAATCACCAAGTTCCATCCTAAACTAACCAAGGTTAAACAAATCCTACACTCTAATTTCCATATTCTCCAATCGGACCCAGACACAAGATCAATATTCCCCACCAAACCTAGATTAGCTTTTCAACATCCACATAATATTAGAAACATCTTGGTCTGTACGAGTCTCTCCTTGATACCACCCCAAACCAGCGCACCCCAAACACCGCTAATGGTCGGTTCACCCTCAATCCCAAGGGTTCATGCCACACCCCTAATGTTATATACATCCTAACCTGCAAGTTCTGGATACCTTTTATGTGGGGAAAACAAGTTGTGCTCTTAACATTCGAATTAATAACCATCGTTACTTCTGTACTATCAACAAACCGGATGCCCCAGTTTCCTTGCACACCGAGTCCCACACTACCAATTTTGATCTATCTTTCCTTGTTGCCATAATCCACATTTTACCACTACGAGCAGCACCTGAACACGCCGCCTTTATTCACGGTTTGAGTGCGGGAATAAAACCTGGCCTTAACCTTCAATAACTCTAAGCTCCTCTCTTCCTCTGCACTCTCAACACATTTCCATCAACGATCCCACCTTTTACTTACACGCTGTTCAGTTATTATTATTTCAATTTCCGGATATCTACGCGCTACAACAGTCAGTTTTTATCCAGTTTTGATGCTTTGCCCGTTACGTGTCACCACTGTCTCTTCAATCTTGTACTTTGTGAACACGTGAACTTCGTTCTCTTCCCCTCTACTTGAAAAAGTGTGAATACAAGAAATTTAGTGACTTTTTATGTGTACATGTGAATATGTGTAATCTAATGCGAAAGTAAGCTGTAAGTATTATCCCTTTTTCTCCTTCATTTGTCTTAATTTTAACTTAAATTGCCATCCCGGCTTTCCTTTGTACTAGTTATATATATATAATATACCAAGACAAGCGTGCACGAACTTCACAAACAAAAAAGATAGCAGGACCGTTTCGCAAAAGCATATAAAAAAGGTAAATTTATGATAAAAAGTCTGAAAAGGTAAAATTACAGCTTATTTGTTCCAAATTATAACACACACACACAAACAGAAATATAGAGACGACTCGATATTTCGGTATAATAAGACCGTAGTCTTGATTTTAGAAGAAAAAACAAACATGTAAGTGTTAAATAAAAGACTAAGTGCTCATCTTCAAACCTGCTTGCGGTGCTTGCGATTTGGGTGAATGGCCAACTGAAACACGTAATAAAACTACACCACGAAACACCACGTATTTCCGTTGGCTACTCACCCTAATCGCAAGCAAGCAACGCAAACGGGTTTGAAAATGATTCCTAATAATACATATCCTCTCCCGACCACCCCAGTTAGAATAGTCGTTAGCGAGCTTACGGATTGAAGAGGTCCGAGTTCAATTCCCGGCGCGGCCAAGGATTTTTCCTAGGCGTGTAGGTCTGGAACGATGCCCACCCACGGTCGTGAAGCAATTAAGGAGATGCTATGGATAGTGGCGATCACTGAGAGCTTCGGGTCTCCTGTCAGTCTGTTCAGCGTGTGAGGAGTAGACCAATTTTTCACTCCGGGATAGACCTCATCCAGTAGTGGATTGAATGAGGCTGTGAATTATTATTATATGTATACATATGTAAGATGGTAAGAAAGTAGCAAAAAAGGGAACTTTCATTGGAGAATAATGAGACAGGTGTACAGGAACTTCACAAACACAATTAAAAAGCGGCAACGCTTCGCAAAAACGTTTCAACATGGTAGGAGATAAAAAAAGGACACAGTGAACTGGTGCGGGACTTGGGCTCAGACAATGCTGGGTAACAGTGTGGCCAGGTTATGGAGGCGGTAAAAAGACTAGAGGTCTCGGAGAAAAACACTAAATGGACAAGAAAGTGCGAAGGTTACTATGAGGTAAGGGGTTTTCTAAAGAAATAGGAGGATAAAGATTCAGAGGGGAAGGGAAATAATAATAAAAATAAAATGATAATAATAATAAATATAATAATAATAAAAATTAAGATGAAGGCAAAAGGGAGAACAGAGAAACAATATTGAAAAATAGGATACAAGTGCAACTAGAGACGGAACAAAGAGAATGGAAGAAGAAGACATTGTGCTGCAGGGTGTTTCAGGCAGTTGAGGCCGGGTTGATGGTTGGCGTAAAGGATTCAGATGTATGTCTCCTCCCATCTCTTTCTAACTGCGGCAGTTGTATCAGGGTTCCGAATTTTCAGGATGTTGACACGAAAGGTTTCATCAAAGGTGCAGCCATGATAAGAAATGTGTTCAGGTATGGGGAGGTGTGTTCAGGTATATATAATATATATATAAAATTTATATATATAATATTTGTAAAGTCACACTTGAGTTTTCCCTGAAATGCACCCTTGTGCTCGATTTACCCTCTACAAATCCATGTTGATTGACGTTAAATGAAAGTTTAAAGTTACATTGGAGCTGATCGGCAATTATTGTTTCACTTTTGATTGAAGCCTCATGATATTACATGGGTTCCTCCGGAAGCCTAAGTAGTCCTTTTGCCTAAAATGTCCCGGAAGTATTTCAACATTTTAAAGAGAAATTTCAGAAAATATAACGTAGCCACATAAGGTGGGTCCGATGGATCCTCACATAAATATGGATTGCTCTATTATTAGAAAGTGTTTCTGAGTGAAATTGTTGAAGCTGATCTAATCAGAAATTCTTTCCTAAAACGGCGAAATCTTAATTTATTATATTATTATTAACACAAAATTTTGCTTCGATGAATCTGATTTTAACACTATAGCACATGAGTTTAAAACTATAGCAGAGAAGATGTTAAACTTTGATAAAAGCGATGTACAAGGGTGCATAAGTCACTTATATACTCTTATATATGAAAGTTTCGATAGGAACGCTTTTAAAAAGAATTTGAGTATGTGTAATAATAAGGTATTTAAAAATCCTTATGAACAGAAAACTCAAGAATCTCATCAATAAAAAACTCGATTTTTTATAAAATATAAAGTCTGGCGACTGGTTTTATTGTAAAAAATACGCAGAACTGAGATCACAAGTCAAAAAGCAATAAAGAATAGCTAAAGGAAATTAGCTGTCAGCCTTGGAAAACTGTTTGATAGCCGATTCGAACCTATTTTCGTTTCATTTCAATAGACGTAATAAGTACAAAGGTGCAACAACAATTAAGATTAATGACAAGGTATTAGAAAATTGTGAAGAAATCAGTGAATCTTTTAAGGAACACTTTGGAACTAATTTATCTCAAATAATGGTGGTGAGTATATACGAGGTCTGTCAGGAAAGTAATAAGTCTGTTTCTCTATTTCAGGAACGACACACAGTAGGACAATGAAACCAGTGGAGCTGATAGAGGCATCCTTTTGCTACAAGCAGTGAAAATTTGAAGTATCTTCGGTGAACACATGTGAGTTTATAACATATTTTGTGAGGGTGTGTTGGTGTTGCTTGTCGGAGAGATGGCGAGTACAAAACTGGAACAACGCTACGCCATCAAATTTTGTGTGAAACTCAAGGACAATGCAGCAGAAACATTTACAAAATTAACACAGGCGTATGGGGACCACACAATGTCCCGTGGACAAGTATTTCGGTGGCATGAGGCATTTATGGGCGGTAGAGAGGAAGTTGAAGATGAGGCATGTTCAGAAAGACCAAGCACGAAACGAAACGATGAAACCAGAGTGAGGGATCTGGTAAGAACAGATCGGCGCTTAACGGTTAGGATGATTTCTGACATTAATCGCCAAGCAGTGTACGAAATTCTAACTCAAAATCTGGGAATGAGAAAAATTTGTGCGAAAATGGTGCCAAAGAACTTGACAATTGAACAAAAGGAGCATCGCATGACTGTGTGTCGTGACCTCATCAACCGTATCGAAACTGAACCAGACATTTTCAAACATGTTGTGACAGGTGATGAGACATGGGTTTTCGAGTATGACCCTGAAACCAAAAGACAAAGTGCTGAGTGACACACAAGCAGCTCACCACGACCGAAGAAGGCCAGGAAAAGCAAATCAAAAATCAAGGTCATGTTGATTTGCTTCTTTGATCATCAAGGCGTGATCCATAAGGAATTTGTTCCTCAGGGACAAACATTGAATCAACAAGTTTACATCCAGGTCCTTGAAAGACTAAGGAATCGGGTCATTCGTGTCCGTTCTGACATGTCCCAATCATGGATCCTCCATCACGACAATGCGCCGTGCCACACTGCTCTCTCTGGTAATGAGTATCTTGCGAATAAGGGCATTCCTGTTTTGCCACAACCCCCTATTCAACAGTTCTCAGTCTCTGAGTCTTCTTCCTATTCCCCAAAATCAAAAATGCTGTTCGTGGCCATCATTTTGGGTCTGTAGAAAACATTGAAAGGGTCGTGACACAGGAACTTCGAAGGGTGTCACTTGAGGACTTCCAGCAATGCTTCCGTGAGTGGGAGCAACGTCTACGTCGGTGTGTAGCTTCCCAAGGGAACTACTTCGAAGGTGACCATGTGGTTTTGTAATGCATTATAAATAAACATGTTTCACAAACACAGTCTCATTACTTTCCTGACAGACCTCGTGTATATATATATATAAATAATAAATCACAGCCATATTCAATCCACTAGTGGATGAGGCCTCATCCCCGAAAGGAGGAGTTGGTCTACTGCTCCCACGCTGACCAGACGGGTTGGGAGAGGAGAGCCGAAGCTCTCACTGTGATCGCCACTGTCTTTTATTCACAGCAGCTCCCCAATTGTCCTCACGATGCTGGGTCAACACCGACATTTTTTGAGCCCCCACCGGGAATCGAACCCGGGACCGCTCGCACTGAAGTCGAGCGCGCTACCGACTAGGCTACGCAGGAGCTCATATATATATATATATATATATATAAGGAAACGGAGAATCAAAATATCAATTCATTTGGTATTCCGTTTATTACAGGAGTCGATGTATTAAAAGCTACAAGAAAATTAAAGGGGAGGTCCAGCGTAGGTGCTGATAATATATCTAATTATATAATTAAAGCGTGTTGTAGTCGCCTAGCGCCTTGCCTGGCATCTATTTATAACAATTCACTACGTTAAGGATATTACCCTAAAGTATGGAAAAAAAGCTCTAATCACTCCTATTCATAAGAGTGGTTCTAACTTAGAATTGGAAAATTACAGACCTATTTCCATCCTTAGTGGTTTCGCAAGGATTCTTGAGTTCATAATAGCTGAACATCTCCAGTTTAACTTAAAATCCATATTCCATGAAAACCAACACGGCTTCCTTCCTGCTAAATCTAACTTAACGAACCTATGTCAAGCTACCCATTTAATACAAGAACCGGTCTGCAAAGAAAAGCCAGTGTGATGTGATATATTTCGACTTTTCAAAAGCTTTCGATTCAGTCAATCATCCGTTGCTTCTACACAAATTAAATGGTATTATTGGTCTAGCTTCTAACTACTTAAAATGGTTTTCAAATTACCTAAGTGAAAGATCATTTCGGGTTAAGTTCAACGGATCTTTATCCTCTGAGGTCACCATTCTTAATGGCATTCCCCAGGAGTCCGGACCGCTTTTGTTCAATATTTATATAAACGATTTATGTACAAGGATACCATATACAACCCCACTGCTCTATACAGACGATCTAAAATTATTAGGACGCATCAGTGACAATAATGACATGATGAAAATACAGAAAGATATATGTGAAATCGAAAATTGGTGTCTGCAAAAATAAAATGAGAATAAACATTAAGAAAACGTGCCAAATAAGTTACACTCTCAAAACAAATTACCTGGTGACTGTGAGAGAAGTGATGAAAATGGAGCAGGACTTACGTCTGGGTCTCATGCGTGCATGGGCGCCGGTTTACAGTGTTGGCGAGGTGAGGATTCTTACGGACTAAAATGTTTATAAGATTAGGTTGTAACAGGCGCGATGGTTTTCCCTGTTACTTTGTAGATATTTCAATTATCCATGTAATTTTTTAAATAATTTATATTGCTTTTTATTGTATATAAGTGTATAAATTGTGTGTATTAATTGATACGATCTGGCCAGATCAAATATATTTAGTGTAATGATGATTAATTAAGTGTATGTTGATATTATGTAATCGATGTGTATTGTGATATTGTAATTTTTAATAGTATTTCTTTGTAATCGTTTTCGTATGTTTTCCTATGTTAACATATAGAGGATTTTCTTTTAGTTTAGCAGCTCAAAAACGAAATATCTTGGACGCTTCTTTGTACGAAAGCAGCTGAAATCTGGTGCTAGCTGTAGAAGGGGAGCTTTGCGCCTATCAGGGCTCCTCTTTTAAACTTTCGACAGCCACTTGTGTAAGCAGCCATTGTTTTGGCTTGGGTGGTCGTCACCTATTTAAGCAAGCTGCCCGCGCCAACTGATCGTTGTTTAACCTCGTCAGACTTACCACTTACTTCGATGCAGCATCCAGCAGCTATGTCCGCTTGGTAAGCCTTATATTTCCTAACAGGGGCTCTTATTTTTATTTTTTCATTTGAGAGAGCATAGGAACTTCGTAAAGTACACAGAATTCGTCAAACTCTCTTTTCCATCTATTCGAATAGCCAATCAAACATAATTTTATTTTTAGTTACTAATATGATGGTTTGATTTAAAGGAGGATCCATAGTCCCGAGACGCTCTGTATTCTGATCTTCGATAAGGCTAGGGATCTTTGAAATCTGGACCCTTTGAAGGGGAAGGAAGAGCTTTGCGCCTTCCGCCAGTGTTTTTGAATTAAATTTTTATCTCATGGGGGAGATTGCAACAGTGGTTGCATTGCAAAGTCTGTGTTTCTCTTAAGGGGCGCAGCAAGTAATTGAGTTAAATTCAAGCTTTTGTATTGCCGAAATATTACTGTCTCTGCGACAGCGGGCATGCGAATTATAACTCTCTCTGTCTCTACGACAGATCCTCCCAAGTGTATATTTTTATGTGTGTTTTTAAACTCCCTATTTCTGTATGTGTGTGTGTGTATGTAAAACATGGCTAGGCTAATTCGGGATGTCACAGTTTGCAGGAGGACATCTCTTAGTAAAAGCCCTTCTAAAGTAAGTGCCTATCCTTGCTATCCGCGGAAAGACAGCTGTTGGTTGCTTTTAAATTTATCTCTTTAAGAAAATTTTGTCAGAGCCAATCACCTAATTAAGTTCTAATTAGTTAAAGTGGTCCCATCAGATCGACCAGTGCATCAGAGTGCGAGTCGGAGTTTTCTTTGAAGTACAGCTGACTTGATAACAAGGAATTTAATAGGCAGTTACTCTAATCCAGGCGAAGTCTGAAAGAGCGACCTTTTTGTCCCTATGTGTCTTATTGGCTCAGAAGTAAAATGTTTATTGAATTTCTATTGTCTTAGAGAGAACTGTGTGTGTGGACTGAATGTGTGTGACTCCCTGAGAAATTACCATTAGAGAATCTCTTTCTTGTCATATTAGAGCAAGCGGAGGGAATAAATTACTCACCGCCAACATCAGCATTAGAGAAAACAGTCAAAAGAATCAGTATTTTGCAATAAAGAGTATTGTGCAAGATAATTCTGCTTGTGTAATAATCCTGTCTAAAAAAGGTTCGGGAAGACGTATTACGTTCTCTCGATTTGTCGCAAGGTATTTTTGGTGTGCCCTTTATAACGGTTTGTGTTTGGAATATAGCTAAATAAGCAATGACGATATAATAATCACGGAGATATAGAGTGTAGAAATGATGTTCTCTAAGAAAATCTATGTTCCCGTATCTTACGTACACCTCGTAATCATAGAACACAAGACAATATAAATTAATCGTTCTTTTGAAATATCACCAATGTCATATGATCAGGTACACTACCGATATGATTACTAGAGTCCTAATTACAAGTAATAAACTAAAATCGTAGTGAACGATACATAAACTTCAATATTTTTTAAATTTTATTTCCATTATATTCATATTAATTTAATTATAAGTACTACACAAAAAGAGCAACAGTGAACTTGATATATTAGTACTGATAGGTAGTTACTTCTTTCAATATAATTGTTTGAATATATTTAATAAATTTACAAATATACTATCAATAACTTTCTTATTAAACAGACCATAAATTCAAGCAACTTCTCAGTTTTCAGAATAAAGTCTTAGTAAATAGTTCAATTTGGTTATTCTTATTCGTGTTGTATTCGCTTCTACCAAATAAGTCAGAATTATCAGATACTTTATCCACATATACCCTTATTTCAAATTTCGTATGGTCTTATTACACTTTCAATAAAATTTTATTTTCATGGTAACATTTTATACTCGATATTAAATACCTCAAACAGCTTTGTTCCATACATTGGTTACTTCATGAACACATCATATTACTTACTCACTATTCTAGTTACGGATGTATATATCAATATCTTACTCACGTTCAATAAACTTACATCTAAAGTACAAACCTTATTGTCTTCGTTGTTCTTCTGTGGCCACAGATCACCTCAATCAGAAACCAATGATAATTTCTGTTTTGTTACAACCATAACCATGCCGGCGCGATCATAAGCTTATTTACTATACGAAATTTTCTTACAATGTTTCCTAGTTTCGACAAGGTACGATTCCGAATTGACAGAAATTGCGTCCACATGAATCACGGTGACGAATAGTTTAATAGCTTGAGAACATTTTGTAATAAGAAAATTACTGCGCAGAGTTCGAAAGTAAAGTAAAGAATCATAGAAATTGATTAGAGAGTGCAATTACGCAAATTATCCCGACGGAATAATCCTTCATTACTCGTAATTGCTTGTAAAAAATTAATATTTTCGGAACAATAGAATTCGTTACAATAGTATGACTAAAATATACAGTACTACATATACTTGAATATATTTTCAGTATGTCTGGATTCAAATATCTGCATCGAATCTTTATAAATGAAAGTGTTACTTAACATACTGAGTCCTAACAAATGACAGAGTTATTCAACTCGAACACTTTTTCCACTTTCGAGACAATATTATTATCTTTTGCCAAAGTATGCTATTATATTCAATTTTGTGTTAAACAGATGTGTTTTTCTTCGTATGTAATCAATAAACACAATATTCTTCTAAATAAACGATTTTACGGGTCTTTCATCTTTTCCTACCGATATATTAACATCTGACATAAGATGTAGTAATCACTTGAAAAATTAAATATAAAGTGTTATCGCAACTATACTTGAAAAAAGTTACTAAAGTAATAATCCGTCCTATTCGTTTCATACGAAAAATAATTCACTCAATTAGTTTTCTATTAAAAAGTAAAAACAAAAATAGTAACTTCACTCCCAGTTGGCTACACCAGTTCTAGACACATACAACTTTCTTTTCTTCCTTTTTTATTCACTTACTTTCTTTTCGAAAGGCCTGACAAAGCATAAATACAGACTCGTAAACAATACGTAGTTGTTGTTCTCCTCACGACAACAATAGAACTGGTGACGTAACACCTATTGTCTGTCCCACCGCTCTGGACTCAGCAACCTTTATCAACGAAACAACAACGTTTTTGAAAACAATGCTTCTTCAATTCAATACGAAAATTGGCTTCACGAGCTTTGTAAATTAATAAAATGCAAATTATAATGATGGGCTTTTATATCAAGAGTGATAATAGCATTCAGCGTAAATGGATTGATGAATGTCTCTTCCAGTATAATTATTTCTAGAAAATGTAGTGTAATAGTTTACTTACCAAAAATTGTCCCTGAGTTGCTGCCAACGACATTAATGATAAGAATGCCTGTTATGTTCACATAACTACCACAAGCTTCACTCTGTAATAAGCACGCAGTAAGGTTTCCGTCAACTTAAATTCTTTTCTGCAGCTCTGCTTCACAACACATCGGCCAAATATATTCTTCCGAACAAATCGAACACCATTAAATCACAGAATATTTTCCAGACACTATCTTAGTTTCCAGCATCAACCACTGTAATCTCAGTGAGCATTTACGATTGCTAATGCATATCTTACGGAGCAATATTCACACACTACTCGCTCGCTTACGTCCTTCACAACATCTGATCTACTAAAGGGTATGGTTTCCTACTCCATAACCAATCTCTGCCCAAGTCAACTATTCGTATGGAAAAGGTTGTTTTTTTTTTTGTTTTGTTTTTAAAAGAAAAGTACCCTTCGTAACATTTGGCGTCCGAAGATGGGAATGAATCTTTAGACCGTTAGATCTTTATCTATCGGGGATCCTCCAAATTAACGGGTTTCGTCACCAAAAATGATTGACCGATCCCTAACTTCTTAACAGTATTTAGCCAAATTTGTTTTGTCATAGGCGTGGGATTCCACAGCTTGCAATTTGCAGTAGATTGATTCCCTAAGGTTTCCTACTCCATAACCATTCTCTACCCAAGTCAACTATTCGTATGGGGAAGTTTTTTTTTTTTAGTATAGTACCTTATATATTTTTTCTGCACGTTAGGTTTAACAAGGCTATATTTTTTATTGTGTAAGTATTTTCTCTTTCCCTCGTGGAAGAGTGGCGCATCCGGGCAACTAAGTTTTCTTTTTATTATATTTTTTTTTAGAACCACACCCGTTACGATACCTTTACGGTAACCTTGCAACAAGGTGGATGTTGAAAAACTAATCTCGGTTTTTTGGGAATACTGATCTTGCGTCTGGGTCAGATTGGAGAATGTGGAAATAAGAGTGTAGGATTTGTTTGACCTTGGTTAGTTTAGGATGGGACTGGGTGATTAGAGCCGGTGGGTTGAGCGATGGTGGGTTGGGCGTCGGCAGGTTGGAGTTTGAAGCGGTTGAATGTGTAAGGATGCACGGCGAATCTGTTTGGTTACAAGGTTATATGGATAGCCACGGTTGACTAGAGCTTCCTGGAGGCGTTGGTTGAAAGTTTCAGTCGTAGAGGTGGTGAAATTTAGGCGTTGTCCTCTGAGTGCAAGGGAGAAAGGAATCACTTTCTTGGTGTAGTAAGGGTGGGAACGAACGTATTGAGGGTGTTGTTTTCTAAAGTGATGTCCACGTCAAGGAATGTGACTCTTTTGTTAGAGATGGACCAAGTGAACTGGACAACGCGGGATTGGTTCAGCTGTTCTAGGACCATGTTTCACTATGAATCCATAACATCAGGATATCACCCAAGAACCTTATTCCGAATAGTGGGGTCAAGGGCTGAGTTTGTAGGAAATCATGTTCAAGCTTGCCCGTAAACAGATTAGCATTAGAAGGTGCCATTCTCGTACCCATGGCTGTGCCTCGGATCTGAAGGTAGTGTTTATCGTCAAAGGTGAAGTTGTTACACGTTAGAACTAGGTTGGCCAGGTTAAGAAGGAAAGCTGTGGTTGGAGTATGAGGTTTGGGTCTCTCGTTAAGGAAAAATTCCAAAGCTGCTAAGCCATGAGAATGAGGAATATTGGTATATAAGGAAGTAACATCTATGGTAGAATAAACAGTATGTCAGAAGAAAGAGGCGGTAATTTACGAATTATTTCTAAGAGATGGTAGGTTTTACGTATGTAGGCAGGCAGCGCTTGAACATGAAGTTGAAGGAAGGAGTCAACAAGAGCGGAAATGCGTTCGGTAGAAGAGTTATAGCTGGCTACAATGGGTCTGCCTGCGTTACCTGGTTTGTGGATCTTCGGTAATAGGTAAACAGGTACTTTGTGGACATTTCAGATATGCCCTCACGAGGACCATTAGCGGTAATGAAATCGAAAATTTTCTGTTTGTGGGTGTAGGTTAGGTCTGTGCTGGTGGGTTTGTAGGTGCTGGGATCAGATAGTTGACGGTACGCCTCCTGGAGGTAGTCAGCTTTGTCTAAGACTACCGTAGTGTACCCCTTGTCCATTGTGTCGTGATTCTCGCGTAACGCTACAAGAGCTTTGCGTTGGTTATGTGTTAGTTTAGGTTGGTTGGTTATCTACTGTAAGAACTCAGTACTGGTTCTGGCAAGTGTTTCAGTGTGTGTGTTCGCCTATCAAACAATATGCTGTAAGTACCCTTCCTTCTTACCATAAGTACCTTCTTACCTTCCTTCCTACCTATATACTCAGGTAGAAATGTAGGGGAAAAGGTACTTACATTATAAAATGCCAGGACAGGCGTGCACGAACTTCACAAACAAAAAGGATATATAAAAGCGTTTCTACATGGTGGGAGAAAATAGGTAGAGCGGTCTGGTACGGGACTTGTATTATGGAGACGCCATGTTGCCAACTAATGCTGGGTAACAGTGCGGCCAGGTTATAGAGGCGAGAAACTGACTAGATGGGTCGGAGAAAACACCAAACGGAGAAGGGAGTGCCGAGGTTACCAGGAGTAGGTAAGGGTTTTCCTAAAGGAATAAGAGGGATGGGAAAATAATAATAATAATAATAATAATAATAATAATAATAATAATAATAA
>JAGDQP010031039.1:0-22183 GCA_022664845.1 Lepisma saccharinum | reverse complement strand
TCATTTATACAAGGTGTTCACGTTAGCCGACAGGAACTTGCTATATTAGGCAATGGCAAACCCTCCGGTGGCCCCTTCCGCTATCAGTTTTGAAAGCCCTCACTTCATGCGATGATTTTTTCCACACAAATTAATACTTATCACAAGTATGAGTTTTTAGATCAATAAAGCTGGACCGACCAATAGAAAATTACCACACTTTCAGCACTTTTTTAGACCGCATCCCTTTTTTGCGCTCTTTCACAAATTGACCCTGGCATAGGAACCAACACATATGCCCAAATTGATGATGACATATACACTACGTTACGCACCTTCGACAACCATCAGCTATTACTCTCTGTATTCGGCATCAAACCCAGACACTATTCGATTCTATCCATTTTATAACTTCTTAACCGTTCAGACACAACAGGATGTGAAACACATTTGCAAGATTTCCACATACCTATTTTAGTGGATTTATACGCACAAGATTGCTTCCGTGTAGCAACTGTTAATAACCCTTCAAGACAATAACAAATTAATTGTGAGCCCCAAAACGACTAGAGGCACTACACGGAAATCCCAGGTCAGCACCCATCTTTTTTTGTTTCTTATACCCGCACCAACTTCAAGAGTGGAACTTCCACGACCAAGGTTGTATAACAGCTTTACAAAAGGCACTACTATAAATCATATCAACGAAAAATAGCCAATATGTATGGTAAAAAGTCTGATAGAGTGTTACATTTTAACAACAAAATCAAGCTGGTAACACTGCTAACTCGCCAGTGGATATTTCGGACCCACATTTACCAACAATACCAGCCCTTTTACCAACGATCAGCTCGGCCCTCCACGAAATAACTGCTTTATCCGAACATCTCGATTTTTGAAATTCGATCTTTCTGCAACGGTTTCAATGTTAAGAAACTCGGAGTCGTGAACACTTTACTTCGTGGTTACCTTCGTTCTAATCCAGGTCACGCTAGAGGCAGCTCTGGCTTCAGAGAGATTTGTTCTGATAGATACATCCCTAGCAGTACATTTTCACATACAGTACAGGCCTCCACTAGCTTCAGTTTCAGATCCAAAATGCGATAATGTAATTGAATCCGAACACATTGTTTGTTTTCATTATTTTGATATCACTCTATCAAGACACAATGTAGTTTGTCAAAGACAATCACCCACAAATATTAGATTTTTCCAGTAAAATACATCCGGCATTCCCGCAGGCTAGCGCCCATATTCCAACGAAGTTTCCCCATATACGATAACAAATTAAAATTTGACACGAAATAAGTTCTTAGTAAGAAACATCTAGTAAGTTGCAAAGTTTGCACAACCCTACCAGAAAGCATCTTGTTTTCATCATGCAAGTTTTTTTTATTCTATCCAAATCCCAGCATCTAAACCTCGTACCACGTTACATGCTTTCGCACCTCCATTGACTTGCATACACATTATTAAATTTTGTAATTTTTCGACACAGAGTTGACGAACCAACCCGCTTCCCACACAGGGCAACTTAAGAGTTTATGACAACAATCTAGCAGCCAGTAACAGCAGACGTTTCTCGATAAATCGGGTCAACTCCCGAGTTTCAACAGGATTTTAAAAGTTTTGAAATTTGTAAAATGTTTTGAAAATAGAGACACTTATCGTTTCCCCTTTAGGTCGACGTGGCATATCTAATCTTCGGTCTACATTCAATTATCGAACATTCAATACATTTACTTGAAACACAAATTAAATAGTTACTCCATGACACTTTTCACTCGCACATATACACATGAACAGTTTCATTTTTGCACTGCACATTGTACACGAACAACGAACGGCACATTTGTTGTTGTTTGTACGTGGCAAGTCACACTTTTGTAGAGTATGGTACCTACATATTTTAAATACACAGCCACTCGATTGTATAGACGATTTTAGAAACACCCGGTATTGTGTTTGAAAATATACTCGTTTGTTTCCGTTTGAATTATAGGATAATTTGTCGTTTTTTGAACATTATTTAATGTGCACACGCACAAGCTACCCTTCTACTGAACTCTCTATTTTTTCTTCGAACATTTGCAGGCAGGCTGATCTTTAAACATTCCCCCAAGTACTATTTCAAACGCAGATAAATTGAGTTGACTACCTAAGGCTTCCACCTACCAATGTAGCATTGACTGTGATGTTTACATTAAGTTCATTGCAAGGTATCAACGTCTTCGGCCGTTCTGCATGGAACGCGGCCGACTTCCGCGTGAAACACAGGCTGATGCCATAGTAAATGTTGTAGTTACTGTGACTCTTTCTCCAGACAGGCCAATCTCGTGAAACAATCACAGCACTTGAAAAATTATTAACATTTTGCTTATATCTATTATTTACAAAAAAAAAACTTAAATTTTCATCCGATTCTCTATAGTTCGCTCGTTTATTTTGCACTTGATATGTTACACTCGCACTATTTCCATAATAATTGAACATAGTTTTATCTACATTACATCCCAATTCTTTTCCTTCTTAGTTTCTGCGCTATTGCCTCGTATTGTCAGATATTGTTTCAGTTCGAATCAATAGTGGTAGTTCCCCGATTAACCACTTGAATACAGATTTGAGCCCAGTTCTCTCGTAGCGATAAGAAGTCCGGATTATGAGTTTGAACCGTAATCGCCAGACTTCATGCAGCCAGGGAGGTGTATTTTGTCTAATTTTATGTTTTTGTTAGTGTTTTGTCTCACTTATATTTAAGCTCCACGAAAAACAACAACTTGTTTTATACCATACTGACATTACATTTGCAATAAATTAGCACCATTTAGTTTATTTAAGTTACTTGTTTGCTACCATTAGAGCATACAACATATTAAGTTACCCCGATTTCGCATTTATTTACAATTAGTATTTGTCTTTCCCTCATAATTTCTACGAATATTGCAATAGGAAATAATAATAATAATTTTGAATCTTTCATTCATATTAGCATCATTTCAGCCTTAGTAATTTACTGTTTACCCGCCTTCTTGTAAACGCAATGATAATGAGGTATCAAATATACAGCACCACCTTTTTTCTTACATTCTTTACTGAGAATTTGTAGATTGCCACTGCCACATTGACTTAATATTAGGCATATACACATCATAGTTATTCTTCTGTTATTAAGTTTTGTAGTTTATCCAGGTAGTAAAATTAGTTAGGTTTTAACACAGTCTTATGTAGTTTAAGAATTATTAATGAAAAACGATCTACAAATAGTGGGTCGTGAGCAAATTTCTCCGCCCTGCATATATTTGAATAACAATCTTGAATGTTCTCCACCCATTTATGAACAATGTTAGAACATTTTAGAGTAAGAGATGAACTTTAATAATTTGTGTATCCAGCCAGTTTGAGAATAGAGAATAAACTTTATTAGTGATGTCGCCAGTTGTAGTCGACACCCAGTTCGTCAGTATTCGGTATGCGTTTCGTGGCCCCATGAGAACACGTACGCCAGATTATGAACAAAGAACCGTCAGTTTTAAGTGTTTTTTGCGTTAATGTCCCCATGAGAACCCCAGTACCAGTTAACAATAATGAACCATACATTCAAGTTTTCCAGTGGCCCATGCTTCAGTGGTCCCCAAATAGATATTACGTCTCAAGTGGCCCGACAACAGTAGACAGCTAGCTCCCCAAGGTCTCTAGCGTCAGTGGTCCTCCAAGTAGACACCAAGTCTCAAGTGATCCGACATCAAAAGACAACAAGTTCCCGAGTGACCCCGTCGTTATTTTCTGATGCATCAGTGATCTTAGAGAGACCACCTGCTGCAGCCCGTCAACAGTGAATACCACTTCTTCACTACCCCCATCATGAACACACCCCATTGTTGTGTCAGTGTATTTTATGACGCCTTCAAGTAAGGACGCCACCAAGAAACTAGAATATTATATAACCAATTAGCCGTCTATTATATTTAATAAATATAACAGTGTATATTATTTACTCTTATGTCCACAAACTTAGTGGTTTTAATTTTGCTTCACTTTTTTGTTTAGTAATGCAACAATAATGCACAACTATTCATTTATTATTAAACATTTCATGTCAGTGCTAATATGATCTGATGGACCACATACGTGCTCCCATGCCACAAGGACATGGAGCCCATGGTTAGACCAGAAGGAACTTAGTACACAACGTCACCGCACTGACATACAACAAAAATACAATAATGTCCCCAGTGCTACAGTCACCCCAGCCCCAAGAAACTGCAAAATGAACACCTAGCCAACGATCCAGTGTGAAGTTGTTCATTTTATGTTTCAGTGATTTCTTTCGATATATTTAAGTTTACTTCTCCTTTCATTTTTAACAGTGATTTAATTTTGTTTTTCAGTGTTTATTCAGTTTCATATAGTATACCTAGTGTTCATATTTACAAACATTAGATTCCATAATACTGTCATCATAGGACTTCAAAGCTTGCAAGTCAGCACAAGCAAGAATATAATTTCTATGGTTTCTATGAACATTATGGACAATATTCTATTACGAATTATTCTTTTTTCTAATGTCTTTATTAATGTCATTTGTGTATTTCGTTAATTTTATGTTTTAGCATACGATCTACCCGAATGATGAGGTATTTTAAAACCTGAGTAGTTTGGCAAACTAATTTAGAATGGTCGAAGTCACAATATAAAATCAGGTAAAATTATAAACAATTTAAAAATAAATTAAAGGTAAAATTACAAATAAATTAAACGTAAAATTACACAATATTAGCACAAATACAAATAATCTTTATTAAAAGAAATCGATGTTCGTGAAAAGTTATATGATTGTCCACTTATAAGAATTACATCAGAGCAACTTCTATTTAATCACGTGAATTCATAAGCAATAGCGCTGTCAAACAAACAGGAAGCGACAATGAAGAAAATAAAGAACTATTTATGAAATTAGCTTTTGAAAAGACAATTCCCACCGTAAATTGGAAAAACAAGATTCTTTCTCACGTGGAGGTCAAAACAAGCAATACGAATTGTGTATAACATCGGAGCAGGTGTCCACTAGAAGGACACAAAACAAATAAATTACGTTCCTTCCCACTCCTATTTTGATCTAAGACCTCTTCCCAAATTTGGTTCACAAGCTCAATAATTGATTCCAAAACTGCCTTCATGTCATCTATGAGAACCCAAGGAATTTTAGACTCGCAGAAGGAACCATAATCAATTCCTATTAGCCAAGCTTTTATAGCCCATGTTTCTGAGAAGGAAAAAAAAATCACAATTCAATAAAACCAGACAGAACTTACTTTCAGCTAGTCACCCGTGACTTTGACATCGACTATCTAAGATCGTCAAGAGCTTTTGCTTATAGTTTTGTTACAACTTCCGTGTGTTGAATGATAGATGTTTCGAGTACAAACTTTAGTATACGCATCATTCATCGCAAGATGAAGAAAAGGAATATACAATCTTTGTAAAGTAGCAAGATTCGTCGTTTTGTCGAGCGAAACATCTGAAGAGACATGGACTCGTATTTAAGTGATCATCTCGGTCTTCATTCCGTGAAAAGGAAGAAAGTTATTTGAACCAGAGACATCATACGGCAGTCATAACAAGTATGTGCAAATTCCTTTTAAGCTCAGTGACTCAAGACCACTCTAATTCTATTTAGAATAAAGATCGTTATTAGAAAATACTTTATGTTTGCTTAGATTCTAATAATCAATCAGTTTAATGTTTCCAATTTTAGATAAACCATATTATCAAGTATTATTCAGTTATATCATTGTTGTTCTTTATTAGTTCCTTATATTCAATGAAACAGTAAAATACAGTTCAGTTCCCGTTCATTATCCAAAGCTGAAAAGCACCCTCTATTTAGTAATAAATTTTTATCTCTATGAGTATTATATGTTTCAGGTAAGTTTTTGTGTTCCCACAAAGTGTAAAAGAAGTGTACAATTCGTGTACATGTTCGTAAGGAAGACGGATGTCAACCACGTGGAGTTTCGCCCCGATTTTCCACTAAAGTGTCATAAATGAGTAAGTACTGATCAAGAAAAGATGGCATTTTGGCACCTTAAGACTAGGTGCTGTTGACAGAAATAGCAGTATCAAGTGACCGTTAATATATATATATATATATATATATATATATATATATATATATATATGCTAACACACTTGTGGCAAAGAAGACCCGGAAGGCCCTTGAGCAACTTGGGAGGGAGACACGGTGGCATTCACCATAATCACTTGACTTTGCGCCAAAAGAATACCAGCTGTTCCATTCCCTCGACAACCACCTCCGCGGTAGATCCTTCGCCAATGAGGGAAACCTGCGGAACACACTCATGGACTTCTTTGCCTCAAAGACAGTCGAATTATTTTCAACAAGCCTTTGTGCAGCTACAGGAACGTTGGCAAAATGTGTTTAATGCTGATGGATCTTACTTCGAAGTCTAAAGGTACGTACCGTACACTGTATTGCTCTTTGTTCATCACTGTTCTAGAACGACAAAAACTTGTTTGGTTAACTTGTAGCTGCGAAGGTATTTAGTATTGAAGCAGTTGTAAGTGGGCGTGTATTTCTGCGCAGTGTGTTTTCGAGTGCATCGATGAGTATGTGTGGTAGCGCAATGAGCGCACACCGATAATTTGTGTGAATGGTATCCCTTAGTTTATTATTTTTTTTAGTAGACTACAGGTTGTGTAACATATGTGTGTTTTACCTAAATCTTTCAACAGTTAATTAAGTTTCACTGCCTAAGGACGTCACATGAATTTGTGTTTCGGTAAATTGAAGATTTTGTTATCTTAGGGACTTTCTTAGAAACATTTACGCCATTTTTTACTAGAGTAGTCATATTATGATTTTCGAATTTCTCCTAAGTTAGATGGAGGGCATGTCTTCTTTTAATACCAGTTAATGAATCGGAATGAACGCTAGCATATCGGCCTATTTTTATGTAGAACGAAGCTGCAATTTTCATTTTATCTTGGATTGTCTTAAGTTTCGTAGAGTAATCCAAGAGTAGAGTAGAGTAGGAATTTTGTTACATATCGAGGAGAAACGGGAAAAGCGCTAATAAAACTGTGTGTGCGAAAGTGGTTCTTCAATACTTTAAACGTCAACGAACAAAACTGTGTATTCGTTGTACATCACTAAGTAGTTTATAGTGATAAAAATAATAAATTATTATTTTTCAGTAGCGTTACATTTTAGCTTCTCTAGATTGGATTGTCATCATTATATTACAGAAAAAACATCTGTTTATGCCCTACAATTAATACATATAGTATATAGTTAATGTACAAAAATATCATTAGAAAAAGATAGGTTATAGGATTATTATAGGAGGACGTAGTTAAAGTGCATCATTATTATTCATATACTATTTTCTTCAATATATTTTTAAATACGGCCAGCTTTCTCTCCGTTCTGCAGCTGGGTGGTAGCTGATTCCAGACCCTACTTTCTAATGAGCACAACGTTTTGTAGCCATATTTTTCTTGGGTGTCTATTAAAACGTCGACAATGAAAACACCAAAAATCATAAAATCAACAACGGAACATCGACACGTTCAAAACGTCGGCAGTTCAGAACATCGACACGTTCAAAACGTTGAGAGGTCAGAAGATCGAAACTCAAAACGTCGACAGTTCAGAAGATCGACACGTTCAAAACGTCGACAGGTGAGAACCTCATACTCAAAACGAAGACAAATAAAAAATTGTCCCGTTGTCGATGTTATGGTAGTCGGTGTTTTCATTGTCGGTAATACGAATGCACCCGACATATAAGATATGTTGAATATCGGAGTATGGATGGGTGGTATGTCTATTAAAACATCGACATTCAAAACACAGACGCCAACACGTTCGCAACATCAACATCTTTAAAGACCGACATGATCAACGGATCAAAATCACCGACATAGCCACAGTTACTGCAACTGTGACAGAAGCAATTCCATTCTGTCATTATTTATATTGTAACAGTTCTGTTCGTATCAACGCACAGATTCAACAGTTTAGAGACTCAAGTATAGTAGACTCCGGTACCTTTGTTTCCAATATAAGATTTGATATTGTATTAGCAATAAACACTAGCCGGTTGCGACTAGAACATCCTTGAATCTAAATTTGTAGTATTTTATGAAGTACAAAGGCAAAATGTTACTAAATACCATTAGTCGCATCGTAAGTAGGGTTATTTTACCATTACAAGCAGTGGCGGCTCGTGCCTCCAAAAACTAGAGGTTCACTAATTTTAAATACATAATTCTAAAGAAAAAAATCATTAGTATACTTTGAAAATTTTAACAGAACAAACAAAACAGTTGTAATTGAAGACCTAAATTGCAAAACATCCCAAGTCCATCCAAACCCCACTGTTATCTTTAATGGAATGTTTACTGGCCTGACGAATTACTAAGTTCCTTATTAAACCTGAAACAAGTTGTCATGTGTATTTTTAAGTTTCACCTAAAAGCTACTTAGATGGACTTAGGATATTATGCGATTCAGGTCTTTAATTGTGTTAGAGAATATTTATGCACTATCTAAGCTATTAGTTTTCAAAAAATATGTACACATGACCTTCATGCCGCTTAGAACGGCGTAGAAGCTTCTCCTGGTCTGACAGAAGGTGTTTCTTTGTACAGGAATTCAGCCATCCTTCCTTCATGGTAGAAAATTGGTAAATTTATTTCTGTTCTAAATGTGAACCTTAAAAATCCTTTAAAATATCCTTGCCTCAACTGGTTTGCTTTTGTTTTATCTCAAGAACAGGAAGAGTCCTTCGCAACTCATTGAAGTTACATTTTTCTTTTACTGTTAATAATAGAAAATAGTCTTGTTTAAGAAATTGCACGGAGCGATTAAGTGGAATTGTCACGGCTTCCTACAAAACATGCATGACTATTCTATATGCCCGGCACATTATCTTGCACTTCTTCACTCTGCGTCACTCAAAAATACACAATAGCTTCCCTGACTGAGGTTTTTCCTCAGTCACACCAGACAATTAAATACCGTGATGGTACCATCAATGTAGGCCCTGGCCGACACCTTCCTACCTATTTTCCCCTTCTCTATCCCGGCCTGAGCCTTAGATGCCAAAATACCATCAATAAAATTCAGATTCAAATTCCTTAACAAGACCAGCACAATTTGTTGTGTTGATTTAACAAAAGAAAAAAGTGGTTGTCGTCCTTGGACACCGGAAATGTAGAATTAACACAGCCATTTTTTTTAATTTTATTTATTTATTATTATTATTTGCAGCGTAGTCTCCGCTTATAATGATTCATAAA
This sequence comes from Lepisma saccharinum, assembly GCA_022664845.1. Classification (NCBI taxonomy): domain Eukaryota; kingdom Metazoa; phylum Arthropoda; class Insecta; order Zygentoma; family Lepismatidae; genus Lepisma; species Lepisma saccharinum. The sequence continues at coordinate 12,880 of JAGDQP010031039.1, read as the reverse complement.
CTACTAAAATCGCTGGTATAGATTGTGAAAACTCTTGTATTACATGACTGGATGTAAATAAATGGGTATTTCATGTTAACATATTAACGGAGTAATTCCGCCAGACCCTCTGTGGGGGAGGAAGGTTTACGCCCTGAAGTCTCTACAACACCCACAACTTTAAAATTTTTGCTCGAAAAAATCGATAGAAACCGTAGACAACTTCACTTGCACCCTTCCAATTTTGACTTTACACCTAACCCAAACTGAGAATTCTGGCGGAAACCCTGTTTACTGAATTCTAAAATTGCGTTTATAGATTATATAATGTCTTTTGTAAAAACAGAAGATTTTTTCGTCAAGATACCCTCATTCTAATGTCAAGTGTACGTAGGCAGGAAGTAGGGGAAAATGTTGTATTTTAAAGTTAAATATTCAGTATATCTATAAAAGGGAATTAATTTGTATTTGGCCAGTATTCAGCATTGAAATATTCAGTCATGCCAGAGATACGTCAAATTGAATTAGCGAGATTGAAGTTACAAGAATGATCTCAACATTCAAGTATTTTATATTGTGTAATAACAGCATTCAATCACGTTTGGTGTGTAAGAAACGAAGCTACTGAAGGACAAGACGGTACAAACAGGAAATTACGAAAATGAGTGAGAGATGGGAAGCAAGGCCAATATAAGATTATATTGAATATTAACAGCGGATGTTATTATTAATTAACATATGGGTAACAACGAAAACAAGTCATTAAGTAACGTCAAGTCTTTGTCATCTCAACCCCTTGTTACCATCTTTACATCTAAAGTCATTCAGTAGCAGGTGAGTTGAGAATGTTTGAATTTAACAGAATAAACTTATATTATGAATGTGGTGTCTTTGTGATCATTGCACTGTATAAGATGTATTGATAAGATATTGATTTACGATCGACTTATTCAATTTGACAGCGTATCGGCATTACTGTGTAGTTCGGCCACCTGTACGGAAATTCAGTGGCACAATAAATTAGTTAAAATATGAATGTTTTGACCTCAGTTTAAGTCTTTACCATCGGACTACGTCAGCCCTAAAATAAAGACGTAGTTTAAGTTAAAGATTATCTGTAAAAGATTAGTATTTTATTGAGCTCTTCGACATGAGGAAATACGTTCTTTCACATGGTGTTTCGCACCATAAATAGCTACAAAAGACCAAGGAACTATCCATCCTTCACACTAAACAAACAAACAAAAAATATTTCTCAAACTGCTTCTATTTGTATTTGTAGCACAGTTCCGAAACCTGTCTTCATGACTATTTCTACAGGAAGCAACTGCACAATACACGCCCGTTTATTATTTTGCACTTACTCTTTAATATGATAAATTCACTCTGCTTTATTCAACAACACACAAGGTTCTATTCTATATACTAAAGAACAAAATATTTTACATACATTTCTTAATTAAATTATGGACGTACTTTTTATCTCTTTAACTGCGTCTATTTGATTTCCATTGTGCTTCGCACGACCTAGAGTAACTCTACCGATTGAGTGAACTATCTCCGATGATATCCGAACGACAAACCGAAGTAATTGTGCTTGCCTGAGCTACCAAGCAATGCAGCGAAAAATTACTTCCCCCTTTGCCCTAACAGCACCGAAGAGACCTTTCAGCCCCCGGTCCCGCCACTCTTCGCCGCCCCGAAGAAGTCTATGCAGCTGCATGTAGCATATTCATTTTTGAAACCAGCGAAAAGATTCGGAACGGGAAAATAACCAACATACTTATAAACTGTTAAAGACATTCCATAGACTAAAAGGAAAGTGACCATTTTTCACGTTCCACTTGACAGCACTCCTATAAAAGTAACAATCTTCATATTAAAATATATATATATATATATAATAGAGAATTAATTGTATTATTACTGATCTGAAATAAGTAACGGTTCAGTGAACGATTGAACCCATGAGACCGACCGCCACTGATTACTAGAGTAAACAAATCTACTTCAAGTCAGAAATCCGTAAGATGCTTCAACGAAAGAAAAATTGTGTTTGAAGAAAAGTAAGATCCATGGCTGGTTCCATTAAATTTCTGACTTCAGGGTAGTTAATGTTAGGTTTGTTTGCGTAAATATAGTTATTTCTGATACAAAAAATTTGGATTTACTGACGCCCTTGTACATAAAAATGCTATAATTATTAACTTTAGAAAACCATGAAGTTAGCTGAATGAAATCAAATCTCACATCCCTTCTTGTCTCCAAACAATCCTACATGGCCTGATATCTTCCTGATTACTAACTGCCAGATAAGATAGCACGATGATACTACATGGTCAAGATAATAGCGATCACTTTTACATAAAATAACGCATTACTCACAGGACTCGGTTGTATAATCCCGCTATATTATCTGGTAGTAAGTAATCAGAACATTTTAAAACAAAATAAAACTGTAAAATAAGGTTATTTTAGTTTAGAAATTGCAAAATAAACTTACTTATGGCTCGGTCCCCTTATTATAATAAAACCGTTCAACATGTACGGGACGAAGATTTACTCTTCTGATATGGCCCTTGTACTTAATTTCTTCACTTCATTGCATTTCAAGGCTGATTGAAGCCTTTTATGTTCTTAGCATGCTTCGTCCCAGCCTTACGTTCAGTCTTGTGCATTGGTGGGTTAGTTAAAAGAGAGGGGGGCTCAGAACAATCGCATTCACCCAAGGGGGCGCTAGACTCAAAAGGTTGAGAACCACTGGTCTAGATGACGTCATATCGCGCAAGTGCGTGGCCCACGAGCAGAGCCGGCCTTGAGTCAATCGGCGCTAAGTTCCAAATTTATGATGCGCCCTCATCAATAGTAATTTAATACTAAAATTTAACACTACTCGTTTCAATATACTCGTGCCCGAAATGGTTGGCACCCCCACAAATTTGGTGCTCTGTTCGGGGAAACAGTGCAAATACCCCTCGAGCCGGTTCTGCACGCGAGAAAGACAGGCCGCGGCGCGTAAGCTTCCAACGCTGGTGACGTTATCATTACAGTTTGGCTGCTCAACTCATTCATGGAGACCTTGCTCGTGTAGGGCAACAAGTCACAATATACTTTGATATTTTGCACTATTTGGAAAGCCATCAAACTAGTCATAGTGGTAAAGTAAACTTTAATGAATGAAGTATAAAATTTGTTAGAAGGTTAAGGGAGTTTTCAAATGCATTTCTGATTACTGAAGTTCACGTAAAGAATTCATTTCTCAACGCTACATGTTGTGCTTCTCTGAATTGACTTTTTTAAAGAATTTTCTTCGACCAACAAAATGTTTGTTATTGATACATTTTTTTTATGTTAATGATTGATAATATTAAATGCTCAAATTTCGGATGATCAGTAAGTAGTTAACTCATCTAAACATATTTCAAATCCGGAGTGGGTTCAATTTTACTCGCTATTTAAATCCCCACTCCCCCGAAGTTTGGAACAGTTCCGCGGGACAGAGATTCTCAAGCAGCTTACGGATACGATTGTTTTTGCTGATAACACAGAGTTTATCGATTGATTCAGTTTAATATAGTGTATCAAAATATAAATGGTAACAGTAGTAAAATATCCTACTAGTCATTGCCTTTCGTTCAAGGTGATGTCAGTACTGACGTCGAAAGAAACGAATATTGACTAGCGACTAATCAACCTACACCGTCAATAATATTTAAGTATAGACGCTGCACATGGAAAGATATAAGTCACACTTATGCTCAATAATTCAAATTCAAATAAGCACGACTGCACTTTTGAAGCTTTGAAAAATAAGTAAATTTTCGCCTGTGAGAGCCTTGAACACTGACTACAAGGGCGAAATTGATGTGAAGAGGCGCTTTTCTATTCAGCTCTGTACTTTCCAAAGAACCACATGCTAAATACCTCCAAACAAATATTTCGTATTCTTTAGTTTAGTATAAACTAATTAATGGTTGAATTAAATAAACCAATACCTTATCTATCGAAAGTATCCAGTACATATCTTTACACAAACGCGATGTTAATTTAGGTTAGATTTAGTTTAGAAAAATGAACCAGCTGATTTATGATACGAGGAATAATATTTATTAAATATTTCCCCATGCGTATAATAAATAAGCGAACATTTCTTATAGTGGGTTTCTTAGATCTTATTAAATAAGATACAAATGCGAATTTAGTAACAGAACATACAGATTATACACTTTTCAACTTGTCGCGTTTTTCAGCTTGTTTTTTTTTTAGTAACAGAACATAAAGTTTATACGTTTTGAACGTGTCGATCTTCTGAACTGTCGACGTTTAGAGTTTTAATCTTCTGAAGTGTCGACGTTTTGAACGTGTCGATCTTCTGAACTGTCGACGTTTTGAGTTTCGATTTTCTGAAGTGTCGACGTTTTGAACGTGTCGATCTTCTGAACTGTCGACGTTTCAAACGTGTCGATCTTCTGAACTGTCGACGTTTTGAACGTGTCGATCTTCTGAACTGTCGACCTTTTGAACGTGTCGATGTTATAATTGTCGGTGTTTTGATTGACGGTAATATGAATGCCATCCGTTATTCTTTATTGCTTTTGGGTACGCGTATGCTGCAGGTGTTGTTGGATCTCAGACTGGTATACTGCAAGGTATTTGAAACCACTATTTTGTTTGTTAGAATGTGGTTTTCATTAGGAATTGTCTGGTGAATTCCTAACAGAAATTGATATTTTTGCCTTGATTAAATTGTAGGTAAACAAAATTTAGTTCTACCTGCACGGGAGCGTAGATGCCTAGTGTTACTCATTATTCTGATAGCCTAATTTTGCATCCTTTTAAATTTGCAGACATTGTATCAATTTGTTGCGTATAGGAAAGATGAACAATATTCAAGTGGTGGCCTAATAAACGTTTTAAAGTATAATAACTTATAATCACAAAGTACAAATTTGCATACGTAATAGAACTGCTTATTTTTATAAGGAGTAGTTGCACAGGTTTTTAAAACATAATCGGAAAATTATAGATTACTGTCAAGGTATACACCAAGATATTTCATATATGAACTAGGGCAAATATCTGCTTTTCCTATTCTAATACGTTTTTCAGGTAGTAGTTTCGAAGTATTTTCAGAGGAAAGTATTAACACTTGCGTTTTGGATTCATTCACTTGAAGCATACTAAATTTGTACCAACAGAGGAGATGAAGAAATTTTTTCTCAATCTTTGTTATTAGTTCGTCCAAATTACTTGATGAATCATATAGAATACAATCGTCTGCATATAGGTAGAGCTGAAGGTCGAAGTTGTTATGTGCAATGTCATTAATAAATATGTTGAAAATGTCGGTCTCATGAATTGATCATTGTGGTATACCAAAGGAGATATTTAGTTTATTCGAAATTGAGTTGCCTACTTTGGTACTAATGCTTTCATTGCTCAGAAAGTTTTCCACCCAACCACAAGCAGCGATTGTAAAATTACACCAAGAGAGCAATTTCTGTACTAATAACTTGGGTTGAACAGTATGCAACGGTTTACTTACATCTAGAGATACAATAGCTATAAATTGTTTACCTTTACGGTCTAGAATTTCCCGCCAGTTATTTAGCAGTTGATGTTAAAATAATTCCGTGGAACGATTGTGTCTAAATGCAAACTGTCTAATATTAATTAAATTTTGACTACGGATATATTGTTCAATTTGAATATCTATCACTTCCTCTAGAATCTGACTTAGAGAAGAAGTTATTGAGATTAGTCTATAGGTATTAATTGTATTTACAGCGCCACCTTTAAATACGGTTGTGATCATTGCATGTTTCCATATTTCAGGGAATCTTCATTCATCGATTGAGGAATTAATTAATTGAGCTAAAGGTTCAACAATCCATGGTGCAACGAAATTCAAAATACGATTGGTTTTACAAACAAAATACGGACTTTTAGTAATTTCAAGCTTCAATAAGATTTTTAGACCATAATCATTAGAAATGTGACTCAAATGGAATTGATACCCGCGGAGGTATGTATTATCTTCATTTTTCTCGACAATATTGGAATTATTCATAGATTGATCACAATATAGTATATTTGAAATAGTGCTGCCGATATTAGCAAAATAAGTATTCAGAATATTTGAGAGTTGCTCTGGTTACGAAATAGACTCATCATCAATTTTAAGAGAAACAATTGGTGGTTCTTTTTATTTTCTGTTAAGAGCCGAAACATGTTTACTTTGTTATTGCCTATATATCGATATTTTGCAGACATACTCTGACATACTCTGCATACTCAGACATCATTAGATATAGCACACATTGTTACACGTTCTAAAACATTGACTATGCTGATTTAAAGAGCAACATCATGTTATATTACTATGACAGACTATATGATCATGCTTCTATAAACTTAGAAAATATTTCTAGGCGGTATACAGAAATAAAGTAAAAAAATGTGAGCTGAAGAATGTATAAAAATTGAAATTTGCAAATTAGAAGTCGTAGAACTAAGAATGTAACATTGAAATTGAACAGGTAAATTAATAATTATTAAACAATAAAATTTTATACATACTGTGTTTTTTACACTTACACGTAGGCGGAGTTACACTCTGAAGCCCATAACATCTCCCAAATTGTTAAGGTACACCAACAAGAGAGACTAAACCCTGGAACTTTATGTGTAAAGTGGACAAGCTCTTTTCCAGCAATCAAACAGTTAACACACAAAGAGAGAGAGAGAGAAATACAGAAAGAAAAGAATAATAGAAAAGAGAGAGGGGGGAAGGTTGTTGCGGTGTAGAAGTTTGACTGTACGAACTGGGCATGATCACGAAATATGATTAATAGCCGCAATACCATAGAATACACTTAAACAAGATATTTTATTCAAATCACATAAAATGTAATAAGAATTCCAGCGAATTCCAGAATCAGGCTAAAATCACCAAGTAAACTCGCACGAGGCTGTCAAATTCCAGAGAAAACTACCCAGTTAGACAGGTTCATTAGGTCCTCTACTGCTCAATTGACTCTTGGCTCGCCTGACTGAATTCGACGAAAACCTCTCAATGGCGTTAAAGGCGATCTATGATTGAATTCTCCAAGTTAGATCCAGTTAGAATAACGTCGCCTTCTGTATGTTTCAAAGTTTTGGGTGTAGCTTGGAGTCCGGACCTCCAATTGACTCTTGCTAACATATTATCATATTTAAGAATGTCACCCCTATGTCTCTTGTCTTGTTGACGAGTCTTTGGATCAACTTTCCATGTATGTATATACGGTTATCTGTGTAACCAACACTTTACCATACTTGCTCACTATATAGAACGCTTTTTAATATGTTTTCGTATGCGACGGGAGTTTATACACTTTGTGTCAATTATTTTACACCTCCTGTCAAGTGTCAGTTAACTATATAAAACAATAGACCTTAGTCTATTATGTGCACATTTTTGGCTAAGTAGGTACCTATGGGCTCTAATACAGGGTCGTAGTACGAGTTTATCAGTTTTTATTAAACTCGCTTAAAATCAATTTGTTTAACTGGCTCGTCCTCTACTAGAATTCACATTATTTTTCAATTATTTCCCTTAGTTTCTTAATGTCTTAAATTTGAGGTAATCATTCGGCTCCTGTCTCAGTTCTCTTCCCCTTAACTTTTAGTATATTAATCGTGGATTCCCCTCTATTTTTGATATTGAATATTGCTTTATGATGAACAGCTTCTCTCAATTTTGTAATATCATATCTGACTTGATTGACTTAATGGTTTTCACCTCCTATTTTTTCCACCTGTCTTCTATCTTCTAACAAGGGACACCCGCGAACTCGGACAAGAGAAACCGGATGAAAGTTTCTACAGGAACTAATTGCAGGTCGCTGAATCCAGTGGTGATAGTCGTTTTCATGCAAAATCACGCAGTCAAGCAGTAACAGCGCCAGCTCATGGATGATAGGCCAATGTGCTACAGAAGAGCTGAGATGAAACGGGAAAATTGAAATGTTGAATGTAGTAAATATGATTAAGAATTGAGTCTACAATATGTAGAAGCACAAGTCAATGTCGTTTGTGAATCACAGTGTTGCCAACTCAGTGAAAACAATGTGTGCAAATGGGAATGGAAGAAAGTGTGAAAAGAATTCGAAGTAGTGGAATACATAAAGAACCCGACACAATAGTCGGGAATAAGTTTTTGTCACGTTATAAAACAGTGTTGCTAACTGCATAAAGGATAAAAGAGGGAATAAATGCTCGTTAGAAGCAAAAAAGACCAGCAATCAGATAAGATAAGCGGGAGTGAATCAGCAGGCACAGAACAAAAGAGTGGTGTTCCACATTGCGATGTAATACGCTGCGTCTGGTGACAGGTGCCATCGTTGTGTACGGACATGAAGAGTAAAAGAGCAGTACCGAGACAAGAAATCATTATTATCACGACCAAAAGAAAAATTTAACCACCGAGGATACAGTGATACCAGTAAAATGATACAATACGGAAGAACTTGAAAATACATTATCCTGCTACACTGACCGCAAAGTGTGCACGAACCACTTAATTCTCATAGTGCAGATGTGGGTGGGCAAAGAAGTGCTCAAAGTACAGAGATAGTGTACAGTATGCACATTTGACCATCGCTACAGACTCAGTCAGCATCACTTCTGCATGGTATCAATCCTATGTCAAATGCGACACTAATGACTTTATTAAATGACAATATGACTGAACCGATGTCGTACCCAGCCTTTTGCCAAGCATACTGCAACATAGGCTTGTAGATCGGTGCGGAAAGTTGATTATAGATCACAGAGTGCAGCTTGATAATGAAATAAAGATCGTGTATATTCACGTTTTGACACATTTTCCATACCCATTTTCACACATTCTTTTCACTGAGTTGGCAACACTGTGATTCAAATACGGCATTCACATGTGATTCTACATGTTGGAGATCAATTGTTAATCATATTTACTACATTCAGCATTTCAATTTTGCCGTTTCTTCTCAGCTCTTCTCTAGCCCATTGGCCTATCATCCATGAGCTGGCGTCGTTACTGCTTGACTGCGTGATTTTGTATGAAAACGACTATCACCGCCGGATTCAGCGACCTGCAATTAATTCCTGTAGAAACTTTCATCCGGTTTCTCGTGTCCGAGTTCGCGGGTGTCCCTAAGTATGATCATAGGTTTTGGTCAACAAAACGGTCGTTTTCATGCTGGTAAGTGACAGTTCTCTGTTCTTAGCTTATGCGTTTTGGCATACTGTTAAGACTATTCCAATTTATTGAGCTCTTTCATTGTTAAATCTTATACATCGTCACTATTTTTTGTGTGAAGGTTGATTATGGTAGGTACTGTTTCAAGTAATTCAGTCTCTTCCATGAGTTTACCGGTGGGTTTTGTACCACCAACACCCACCAGTTCTGTTGGTTTGTTCATACTCAACCAAATTGGCTAGTAGCTTGGTGAACTTGGCTTGTGCTTTTGTGAACTGAAAACAAAATCAAGTCAAATTTGGGGGGTTGATTCAAAAAAGAAGTACCCGAGCAGACACTTGGATATGAAACTGTATGCAGTGCATTTTATGGAGCAATTAATATAACGTAAGTATCAGTAAAGCAAGTTTTGCTTTTTTAGAGTAGAACACAATTTTATGCCTGAAATCCAAACATTAATGATATTAATATTCGAGAAATGTTTAACGCTTCTCACAATTCATTTACATATTTCCGAGCTAGATTAGGTGGGTTATGCACAGTCAGATTTATTACTATTTTCCTTAATATGGCGTGCATATCACGTTACAAAAAAAAACATTGCTTCCTGTCAAATGTCTTTATAACATTTCATATAATTTGCGAGCATAACAACCATTATTGCTTGGAGTTCAGGCAGTAAATTGTGTTATACTCTTACTTTTCAAGGTGTATGCTTTTTTCCTTTGTGCAAAATGCAAGGGTTTATTTTCTAATATTTACGTTACATTAATTACTACTTTCTAAAATAGACTGCATACATTTTTTCCTTTGCGAGTGTCCACTCAGATACTTCCCTGGTTAATATCTTCTATCTCTCTCTTATTCCTTTCTTGACCTGTAGTTGTGGACAATGTTCCGTTTGTATAATAGCTTTCGCGTGGACTGAAGTGTTCTTATACGTTACCTCTCAAGCTATAGTTTGGCAAAGGGAGACCAGATTCTGCCCTGATGACTTGAAGGGGCATAGCAATGGAGTCAACCTCCTATTTTGCTTCTCACTTTGCTGTTTCCTTGTTATCCAACTTCCATGTTTAGTATGTAGTCCAAGGCGTCGTTGAGGCCCGGCGGCTACAGGAAAATCTTGAATCAAGTGTGTCCAAATTTGACTAAAAATACAGATTTTACATGATCGCTTCATTAACAAGGTTTGGTTTTGTACTTAAAAGTACAATTACATAGAAACACTCGTTGCAGTAATACCAACGGTATAAAGAATTCAACATTTTCTAAAATTGTTACACGATAAGTATAACCTTCAACTCACTACCCCAGGATAAAAGGGCCACAACAATTTCGAACAAATATACTTTTCTTCCATGACTTCAAGCATTATTATCTCGTATAGGCTCGGTGATAAATGGTATACAAATTGGCCGTAGTTTTTAGTCAATGAAGAGCTTGATGAAGATATTCATAATTCTGTATTATTGAAACAAGGTGAAGCATATATTTTGTAAAATATAATAGGAATATATTTTGTGTTAATTTTATTCAAATACATTTGTTGAAAATATTTCGTGTGGTAGGTCACAGTGCCAGTATTCTCTCAAAGTGATCTAATACGTCTGCTGTTCGCAATTATTCATAAGTTTTAGTGTTCCACGTAACGCATGTTATTGTTACGAAACTTAATAGTTTTTATTCGCGTCATTTTACATCGAAACATAATTAACCATTATTAATTCTAGTTTAATTTGATATAACGAAAACATATAATACTGTTGTTTTTCTGTCTGCCAGAAATAGTTTATAATATATACAGGATGGTAAGGTTACGGACCGACAAACTTCGATAGGTGATAGTACAGTGAAAAATAAAGAAAAAAAAGCCGAGGCAACAGGGGGGAAATTCCGAGGCGTTACGGAGCTACAGTCAGCCGAAAGCGTGGGAAAATGAACTTCAGAGCGGATGATTTCCAAGACGACAAATCCGAGAGTAGGCGGTTGAGAGCAAATTAGAGGAAGTCACACCCGGGCTATCCAAAAATGCATATTGAAAAATGCTACAAGTCGGACGCAAGGGATTCCCCGAAGGAAGCAGGGGATTCCCAGAAATTCTTCCAAGTAAAGATGGGTCGAAAGGACCACAAATGAGATGAGTTGCCAACAGGTAACGATAATTTATTGCCCCCACATCGATATCTCAACGAGGATTAGTGTTATGACCAATTTTATAAAATAATGCGTGGTTGCATATCAGACAGGAGTGATAATTACAGACAGTCAACAAGCGTTTGGTTTATTTATTAGCAATGAGAGAGACTAGGAGTATCCAGCCGGATGGTGGTGAGTACGCTTCTCAACAGCTGCAGTGTAGTAAAAAAGACGTCCTCGTTGGTCGAGTGGTCAGTGTTATCAGGAGTCCGTGATGTCACAGCAGTCTTGCATTGAAGCCCGCCTGGAAAAGAATTAGGTATATGATTAAAGCGTAACAGAATGCAAAAGGATGTACGGATGGTTAATATTGAGGCACGTTCGGCTGGTTAGTAGAAAAACGCAATGTAATACAGCAGACAAAGAAGGATGACATGGAAGAGAAAAAACAAACACGTGTGTGTACTAGAAATCATGTGTAAACCGATGGAAGACAAAACGTAGAACGTTTTCCATACGATATCACAAGTTTGAATAATTCAATCTGTCTATTCTACGTAAGCAAAAAAATGCGTGCAAGGGAATGATGAATCCGAGTTGAGTCGGAACGTACGAACATGTACCTATTGTAATGCTAAAAGTACCTATAGTAGAATACTCGAAAAACGGTATTTGTACATTCTAGCAACTCTGATTTTTAACTCGATTATTGGACATTGGATCTTTCGCGTGCTAGTTTGTACGAACGTTTTATTGTGTAATCTCCATTGTATGAGTATTGACGCTCGTTAGCCTGTGTCACGTACCAGTGGTATTTTAGACAAGGTAGCGGATTCGATTGCGATTGAGACTCTGTCCGTTGCACGAGTGTGAACGGAGAGGGTAAGATTATAGTCGAAAATGCAGAATTTGTCATTAGGACGTTATTTGTATGTGATGGAGTGTCAATGCCAAATCATCGTCTCGTCATTTAGTCCGTATTTAAATGTTGTGGTAGCCACCCTCCTCTGATTATGCATTAGATTGATTCATTATCGTATTTCATGTACTAGAATTGCCTATACCGATCCACATTTCTGTGTAGGTCCTCAAATCCGCTCCAACACGAAGCAGATCATTGAGATGATCCCGAACGCTGCCATGGTAATGCGGAGGGGCACCATCCAATTGAAGAATGAAATCTGCACTATCCTCTTCGAGCTGTGGAAGGAGCCATTGTTGCAGCATATCAAGAAAAACATATCCTGTCACAGTAGGTTCAAGGAAGAAAAAGGGCCCATAAATCTTTTCAGGGGAAATGGCACAAAATACATTCACCTTGGGTGAATCGCGTTGGTGTTCCACAACTGCGTGGGGATTATCAGTTCCCCAGATCCTTACGTTGTGTCTATTCACATTCCCAGAAAGGTGAAACACCGCTTCATCACTGTAACGTAACCTTTCGGCGAACCCATCCTCTTCCATTAACGTGAGAAAATCAGCACAGAAAGACGCTCGAGCAGCATAATCAGTGTCTCTTAAGGCTTGTAGCAGTTGCAAGCG